>QPKB01000005.1:26191077-26348412 GCA_003546025.1 Camphora micrantha | reverse complement strand
GGTGGATGATCCCCTTACATCAGAGGATGAATCTGACTCCCAACAATCCGTTCCGGAGATGTTTCCTATTACTTGCAATGTGATAGTTCGAGACGACAGCGCCTCTGGAGCTTCATCTGCCGAGGCCACAAACTCCCATATGGCATCTTCTCAACCTTCGTCTTCTGAGACTGTCACATCAGAGTACAGACCTCTTCTGGCTGACTACCTTGAAGACGTCTCTACCAATGAAGTCTACCCAGTCAACTGGTCCCAGATGCCCAACCTCATGGGTGATGTCTGGACCGATGAAATTGTAAACAAAGAAGACAAATCGCTGGACGCTGTTCAGGACTTGTTCTCGGAAAATGCTCCATGCAATGCAATCACTGAGGATGGTAATGTTGACACAGAAGCATCTTCAGCAAATGAAAAGGAACAGCATCTTGAATGGTTGGCCAACATCGTCCTAGTGACAAAGAAAAATGGGCAGATTAGAGTCTGTATTGATTATAGAGACCTGAACAATGCATGTCCTAAAGATGAATTTCCGCTCCCCATACCGGAGGTGATGATCGACAACACCTGTGGATTCGAGCGGATGACATTCATGGATGGTTTCTCTGGGTACAATCAGATAAAAATACATCCTGAAGATGAAAGACACACATCATTTCGGACCCCATTTGGCGTGTATTGTTACACTGTAATGCCATTTGGTCTGAAAAATGCTGGTGCGACATATCAGAGGGCCATGATGAAGATATTCCAAGATATGCAGCATAAGACGGTCGAATGCTACGTTGATGACCTCGCCGTCAAAAGCAAAAGGAAAGAAGACCATCTCAAAGATCTTCGGGAAGTCTTCCTCCGACTACGCAGGCACAAACTGCGAATGAATCCCCTAAAATGCTTCTTCGGTGTATCATCGGGTAAGTTCCTCGCTACTGGAACCATGTTCAAACAATGCAGCTGAGTACCAAGCCCTGATTGTAGGATTGGAACTCGCCCTCGAATCCGGCATCACAGTGCTAGAAGCCTTCGGGGATTCTCAACTGATCGTCAACCAGATGAATCAGAAATTTGAAATCAGGAAGCCTGATCTGTTGCCTTACTACAACAAGGTGCAATCACTTCGGCAAAAATTTGACATCTGTCATATCACCCACATTCGTAGAGGCGAAAACATCCGTGCAGATGCCCTGGCTGGACTCGCCGCCTCTATGACGGTCCAAGAAGGAGAACACATGCAAGTTACAGTGTGTGAGAGAAGGATTCTCCCTCCCCTCAATACACACAAAGCAGTTGCTGAGTGCCACCAACTGGTTGGAAGTCGGATCTCCATCCTCAGACCTCCGATCGGCGACTGGAGGGATCCGTTCATTGATTATATTATATTCGGAATCCTGCCTGAAGATCCAAAAGAACGGATAAGTGTTCAAAGACGAACCCCAAACTTTCATCTGGACATTCCTTCAAAGATGCTCTACAGAAAATCCTACAATGGAGTACTTCTACGCTGCTTATCACAACAAGAAGCTAAAGAAACTCTCGAAGAGGTGCATGCTGGTCTTTGTGGAGCTCATCAGGCTGGTCCAAAGCTCTACGATCAGATAAAAATGTTAGGTTATTATTGGCCTACCATGGTAGTTGACGCAATGCAATTTGCTAAACGCTGCCAACAATGCCAAGTTCATGGAGACTATGTCTACATCCCTCCAGAATGGCTACATCCTACAGCAATTTCATGGCCTTTCGAAGCCTGGGGTATGGACATCGTAGGTCCTGTCTCCCCTCCGTCAAGCAAAGGTCATCGCTTCATCTTCGCCGCTACGGATTATTTCTCCAAGTGATTAGAAGCTTTTGCGCTCAATGAAATGAAGACCTCATCAGTCCTTCAGTTCTTGCGCACCGACATCATTTGTCGCTTCGGCATACCTAAAAGATTCGTCCATGATAACGGACCACAATTCCGTGATCATAGATTCTACAGGTTCTGCGACAAATACAAAATCCAAAGTTGTCCTTCAACTCCGTACAATCCTGCGGCGAATGGACTGGCAGAGGCCTTCAACAAGACACTCTGCAAAAATTCTCAAGAAAATGGTCTCTAGCCACAAAAGGGACTGGGGCGACAAACTATCCGAAGCTTTGTAGGCCTACCGAACCACCGTTCGAGGACCGACCCATAGCACGCCATTCTTCTTGGTCTATGGATGCGAAGCTGTTGTCCCTTTAGAGGTACAAATTCCTTCCTTAAGGGTATCTCTACAAAATGACATGACGCAAGAAAGCAATGTCAAATTAAGACTCCAAGAGCTGGACAATCTCGATGAGAGACGGCTCGAGGCACTCCAAAGCATTGAGCTCTACCAAGCACGCATGGCTGGATCTTTCGACAAAAGGTCAGGCAACGCGCCCACAAAAAGGGTGACTTGGTTCTTGCGGTAAAAAGGCCGATGGTTTTCGCTCACAAATCCAAAGGCAAATTTGAACCAAAATGGGAGGGACCCTTCGTCATCGACAAAGTCTTCTCCAATGGCGCATACGCACTTCTAAACATGGAAGGTGATAGATGTATGCTGCCCATCAACGGCAAGTTCTTGAAGCGGTACTACCCTTGAAGACTTCCTCCACTGGGTCAGAGCGACGCCTGCAAGGCCAAAGCCTATTTCTAGGTACTTGCTCGTCAAACCCACTCCTTTTGGAATTTTCACCTTTATGTTGAACTTTCAAAACAATGCTTACTTTCATCGTTTCATTGTTAAAAAAAAATCAAAATCCGAAAATCTAAGTTTAGGAGCCTCTTTCCAAACTTAACCAAAATTTTCGATCCTTGAACCCAAAATTCTTGGTTTGAAACAAAAATCAGGACTAAGGAATTTCCACCCTAGTCCGCCTTACCTTTTACCGCCAAAAATGGTTTTAGGTCAAAATTTACGACCCTCGTGTCTAAAAACAAAAATCGGGAAAGCGATGTCAAGTCGATACTCGTAAAAACCCATTGGAAGGATGCGAACCCCATTCGATACTTCCAAAACCTCAAAATCGCAAGGAAGCAACACCTCGTTGATACTTGCAAAATTTCAAAAAATCGTGGAGACGCAACATTCCAGTTGATATCCACAACCCAAATGTCAAAAGAAAAACAAAGGTTCGAAAAACCTCAAACTTCAAAAATCGTGGGAGGCGACATTCCATCGATACCCGCAAAACGAAATTTTTGAAGAAAAGCAGGGAAGCGACGCTTAGTCGATACTTGCACCCAACTTCGCGAGGAAGCGACATTCCATCGATACTCGCAACCGAATGAGCAAGGAGGCGATATTCCATCGATACTTGCAATACCATTCAGCAGGGAGGCGACTCTTAGTCGATACTTGCATTTTTGAAAACCAAAAACCTGGCTTTTACGCCAAAAACTCGGCTTTTACGCCAAAAAACTCGGCTTCCACGCCAAAAATCGGCTTTCACGCCAAAAATCAAAACAAAATTTGGCTCTCATGCCAACAAAACAAAACTTGGTTTTCAAAAAATCCGGCTTTTACGCCAAAAAACTCGGCTCTCATGACAAAAATCCGGCTTTTACGCCAAAAACAAAAAATCGGCTCTCATGCCAAAAATCGGCTTCCATGCCACATCGGCTTTCACGCCACCAAAATTTGGCTTTCACGCCACCAAAATCGGCTTTCATGCCACCTCAAAATTTTCGGCTTTCAAGCCATCAAAAACCAGGCGTTGTGCGACAAAATCTGGCTTTCATGCCAAAACAACACTTTTGACAAAAGATTTTCTCAAAATGATAACCTTTTGATCAAGATTTTCAAACAAAAATTCCCATCCAACTTTTGCTTATTTTCAACAAAAAGAATTTAAGTAGAACAAGGGGATACAAAAAATAGAGTGCCAAAATATTTATACATGGAGGTACCAAAAAAAAAAAATGAAAGAAGAAAGTTTGTTAGCTCAGTCCATCATAGTCTTCAACCAAAGACTGAGGTTCTCGAGCAGACTCTTGGCCTCAGCCTCCAAAGCTTCCAGGCCACGCTTCTTCAAGATGCTGCCATAAAATGCGGCAGAAAACCGCGATCCATCTTCAGCACGAGGGAATTCCTCCCAAAGAAGTTGCCATCGCTCATGCTCCTGAGTCTTTCTTCGGAGATTCCCGTCAACCTCTTCCCACGCCTGTTGAACGGCCGCATTGGAAGATCTGGCAGATCGGCGAGGTGCATCAGTAACAAGGCCCTTACCCTTGTTCGTTCTGGAGGAACCACCTGCAAAAGTCAGAAAGGAAGAAATCAAGCACCAAATGACAGAATTTTGCTAAAAAAAAATCCTAACGAAATTTTGGCATGGTTCCGGGGCAATTTCGAAGAAAAGGGAGGCACCCCGAAAAAGAAAGGAAACTTGAATATGAGCTCAACATTGCTGCGAGCTCATAATCAATGAAGGATTCTCGAAGAAGACTCGAATTCAAACATTGTTGCGAGATCAAGCCTTTCTTCTCAAATCTTCGCAAGATCAGAAAAGAGCTCAACATTGCTGCGAGCTCAAAATTCCAAAACTTGCAAAGCTCCTCAAAATTCTGCGAGACTGGAGAAGTGGGCTCAACATTGCTGCAAGCTCCAAAAATCCCAAGACTTGCAAGAAAATTCGAGGTATGCATCATCATGCTCCCAATTCCATTTACCAAAAATCATGCATAAAACCATCATGCATTAGATGCTAGGAAACTTTGACAAAAGTTTGACCAATTCCAACCCAATTTTGGTCAAAACCAATCAAACTTTGTCGAAGTCAAAATCCATGTTGACTATTGACGTAGAAATTCTACCCTTTTATCTTGATGCAAAAGAAAAATGCATGATCATCTTGAATTAGCATAAACCTCATATCATGGTGAGCAAAAAAAAAAAAAGGAAAAAAAGAGAAAAAAAAAAACCTCTTCAAGGATTCTCAAAAAGAACTCAAATGAATCAAACAGCCACGTGGCTGAGATCAAGGCCGTACGGACCTTCCTATAGCACCCAAAAGAAAGCGAAAAAAGATCAGAAAAGAGAAATCAACAAAGAAAAAAGGAGACGTGTGCAAAAATTCCAAAACTTGCAAGAAAACACGTGAAAATTCTGCGAGAAAAGGAAAAAAGAAGAAAAAAAAGAAAATGAAACTTTTCTACATCTACATGGGGTTTTTCTTGGAAAAAGAAGACCTACTTGAAGCCATGGAGAAGAAGAAGAAGAAACTTGAAGATCCTTGAGAAATTCTTTATCTTGAAGCACTCTTGAAGGTTTTTGCAAAAAGAAAGCAATAAGAGAAAGAAAACCCATCTCCATTACTTTTATAGAAAAAGCAAACCAAAAGAGGAAAGGAGGAGAAAAGCAAGGAGGTAAGTGTTGAAAATTAGTAAACTTCCTAAAAGAAAGGGAGATTTGAGATATTCTCTCCTAAAGAGGAGATTCTTGAGAAATTTTCTCCAAAAAGAAAGGGGATTTGAGAAACTTTGAGAAAATCTCTCCCAAAATCAAGGAAACTTGAGAGATTCTCTCCACAAAAGGGATATCTTTAGATATTCTTTACAAAATGACACCACATGAGATCTAAGCCATTTTTAAAAGCTTAAGGTCCCATGGGTTAGCCCATATGAGCCAGGTTTGACCACCTAGGCACTAAAAGTGGCTTTTAGTCAAAATTTCTCTTACCAAGAGCATACAAAAATGGTTCCATGCCTCTCTTGAGTTGATTGGACCATACAAAAAATTTCAAGCTTCATGGGCTTCCAAAAGAAACCCAAACCATCCAACCCCATGCACGAAATCAAGCCACAATCTTGAAATTGACATTCCACGAAAAACCAAACCACTCCAATGGACCCAAAATTGTCCCAAAGAGTGACCAAAAACCAAACCATGGTGCCCTAACTTGCCACATACAGCTTGTTAGGTCACAAGACCGAAACCAAAAACCAAAATCCCGACCCCCTAACTCGCCACATACAGCCTGTTAGGTCACAAGGTCAAAAACCAAAAAACCTTCTTAACCGCCTAATGTGCCACATAAAGCCTTTAAGTTCACAAGGTTAAAAGGGAAAACCCAAAACCCAAAACCCATATCCAAATGTCATTTCAAAATCCTTGCCTTGAGACGGTACATGACCCCTCTCATTACCGCGAAATCCCTTGGAAGCTCAAAAAAGCAACTCCATCAAAAGAAAAACGCTCAAGACTCTTGGTCAAGCAAGAAGATCTCCTTCAAATTCACTTCGAAGCACACCGACTGCTAGAGCTGAGCACCTTGTCGCTGTACCTAGAGGGGGCATTTGTTGATACCAAAAATGTCACATGTCCCTTCAACACCGAAAGCTACATGGAGCCACATCCTGCCATAATAAATAGGAAGGCGCCACTTCAAGCACCAGATCTTGTCAGAATCAAACAAAAACTGCAAGATTCTTCAAAGCAGCCAAAAGAGGGGTACACATGAAGTTTCGGGCCATTTCGACGTCATTTGGCCTAACTTCACTCCTCCGACAGCCAAACAAGAGCTCCCGGCAGCGACTGTGTCGAAGATTTCAAAACTTCGATCAGAACCTACGGATGGTCTCAGAATACCTCCAAAAGGCCCCATGCCAAATTTCAAGTCAAACGGACAACGTTTGACCCTTCATCAACTCTCGGGAAGCAAAAACAGGCCTACCGGCGGCGGAGCACCCCGGAATCATGGCATCCAAATTGGAGCTAATGGATCATCTCAAAATGACTCCAATAGGTCCCCTGTCAAGTTTTAGGTCAAACGGACATCGTTTGGCCTAGTTTCAAAGCTCGGCATTTTCCTCGAGGTGAAATTAAGGCGAGCATTTGCGGGACCCCAAAAGGCTTCAAAACTCAAACCAAAGCCCATGGTTGGTCTTACTTACTACTCAGGAGGCTCCCTGTCAAATTTCAGGTCAATCGGACATCGGTTGACCACAGGTCAAAGCTCGGCATTTCTCTCATGGCGAAATTAAGGCAAGCATTTGCGGAACCCCGAACGGCTTCAAAACTCAAACCAAAGCCTATGGTTGGTCTTATCTACTATTCAAGAAGCTCCACGTCAAATTTCAGGTCATTCCGACATCGTTTGGCCTAGTTTCAATGCTTGACAAAAAATCGGCAATACCGCACAACAAAGTCTTCGGCTTTCCAGAAAAATAGGAAACTTTGCGCTCCGATTTGCGTGGCTTCTCGTCGGGTTTTCTTCAAGAGAATCAAGCCAATAAATGAGGCGAAATGTCAGGAAAAATACAGAAGAAAAAAGAATGAAAAAAGATCGAAAAACGGCGAAGAAAAGGCGACCGAACGGCGGCCGAAAAATGGGCCCAAGGCCCATGGTCACCGGCGACCATGGAGTTCCGGCGACCCAAAAGTCGCCGGAAGACCCCTTTTTCGGGTCCTTTTCGCGTTTCGAGTTGATTGGCCCCTGTGATTTTTTTCAAAATCTGACTTTTCGTGCATGAAATCCGTCGATCTTCGTCAACATCACGGATTCGCTGCTGAAATCATTGGATGATCATTAGATGCCTCGAAATCGCCGACCGACCGACAAAGAAAGCACACTTTCTGCCCGCCCGATCGTGAAATCGACAGGACAGATGTTGCCGGCACGTTGACATTAATCAATGTCTGAAATTGCATTGCCATCTGACATCAAACAACATGTGGATCCACCGGCGATCATCGCAAGAAGAATTCCAAAAGACGCGGCGCGGCCCGCGACTCTTCAAGCGACTTGGCGACCAATTAATGAGGTTAAATGACCCATTTTATGACAAGTTAATGCGGTCATTAACTCATTATTTCGGACGGCCCAATCAAAAGCAAGCAAATGGGAGTTACAAGTCAAAGGATTTATGGCATTAAAGCCATGAAACTCCTCCCATGATGGGGATTAAAGACAATTAAAAGCTCATTATTCTCCATCAGCCAATCAGATTCAAGGAAAAAGGAGTTACAAAACAAATAATTTAAAACTTGTAACTCCTCCCATTATGAGCATTAATGCATTCAATGCTCATAAACCCTCCTAAATGGCTACCAAAGGCCTATAAATAGGAGGGCATTCCAAAGGGAAAAACAAAGGAAAAAAAATCCAGAAAATTGCCAAGAAAAATTGCCCAAAAAACCCGGGGGAAAAAAATCCAGAGAAATCGCCAGAGAAATTCACTCGAAGTCCAGAGAATTTTCCGGAAAATCCAGAACTCCTGCAACTCTGCTGCAAGACCACCAAAAGGTGATTGAAGCACCCTTGGGGGGCCACCCCTCCAAGGACCTCCCTTCTTCTATCAACATGGTTAAAACGTGGCTTTTCAGCCCATTTACTTAGCTTTTTATCGGATATAAGACCTTCTCTTGGTCTTTGTCCTTTAAAAATCTGAGGTTAAAAAGCCAAGCCAAGAATCCAAGAATCATGTTCTCATCTGCATGGACGATGGAGGAGCCCATACATGACTCGCGACCGTCGATCTGAACGTGTCCCCACAATCGAATGAGAA
The DNA here is from genome assembly GCA_003546025.1 of Camphora micrantha. Taxonomy (NCBI): domain Eukaryota; kingdom Viridiplantae; phylum Streptophyta; class Magnoliopsida; order Laurales; family Lauraceae; genus Camphora; species Camphora micrantha. The sequence continues at coordinate 26,339,906 of QPKB01000005.1, read as the reverse complement.
GTCAGATTCCTTTTCTTGATTTCTATTGTACTTTATTTTTCTTTTAGAGACAAAAATCACAATTCTTGTCTTTCATAATGGATAAGATTTGTAAATCGCCTTTTACGGCAAAATCGCCTTTTACGGCAAACAAATGAAATCGCCTTTCACGGCATATAAAAAAAAAAAAAACCTTTGTCTCTTTTCATAAAATATGTGTGCAATGGGAAACTAAAAAAAGTTTCATTTCCCCTTTCTACTTGTGAAGGTGGATCTTCGGATCACCGTTTCTAAATTCCAAGTAGAAAAGTGAAATTGGCATACCCGTACAAAAAGAAAGAAAGATGTTGATACCCTTTACTTTTTTCTCCTCCCCTCCGCCGTACCCCGAAAGACCCGGGACGGAGGCAGCGGGAGAGAGGGAAGAGTCGGGTCCATCACAGACCTCCTTCAATCCTGAAAGGATGAACAAAGCCCCTTGTTCCCACCCCTCCTTCCTCCTTATCTGATTAGACATACACAACTTAAAATGCAATGAAAGTCCATAAAAAGTGTATATATATATATATAGCATTCAAACAATAAGAAAATAATCTCTGTTTTCAAAATTCTAGTAGAAGAGAGTAGTGATTGAGGTTCTACAAAGTTGGAGCCCCAAAGCCACTAGTCATTACCACTTTGCTTGGAGCTGATGACAGGGATTAAGGTGCTGGAGCCCCATCATCCACATGTCAGCACTCAGTTTCATCGGAAAAAAAGTCCTCTAAGACACTTTTTACAAAAGTAAACAATACTTTTACTGGGTCAGACATGCTAGAGAGTGGGCCACAAGTTTTGGGCCAGATGGTTATAAGGCCCACAGGTGGTGTTTCTTTAGACGTAGCTCATGGCCCCATCTCAAACGATGATGTTGTGCTTGACTCTCAGGCTACTAGTGTTCCCTCCTTTAAGCAGAGTTTTGATGGGTCTATCCCTTCAGGTGTGGCTCTAAAGACTATATGGCAAAAACATATTCGTTTTCTTCAGGCTTCAAGATCTAGGCGTGGGAGAAGGGGTAGGAAGCAACTTCGGTCCACTTCACTCGGGGTAGAGGGGAGTAAGGATGACTCTTCCCATGAGGCAAATGCACAAGGATCTGCTCTTTTGGAGACAGGGGATAATGCTGAAAGCAAGAACAATGCCAATAATACAACCAATCCAGCTAAGGAAGGTGGGCTGGTGGAGCATGCCTCAAATTGTGAGATGGATGTTGTTGTTGCTGCAGCTACGGAGGAAGCTTTTGAGACTCTTGAGTTAAGCAAAGGGTTGGGCATCTCTTTAGAAGAAAATGAAGCAGAGATACTGCAACAGCTAATTCAAATGGAGGTTACTGAGATTGAGGGTAAGCTTTGATATTTCTTGTTTACCCTTGTCCTTTTGAGGTGCTTTTCTTATCATTATGATTATTGTTTCTTTGAATGTAAGGGGGATTGGTAGGCCTGAGAAAAGGCTAGCTATTAGAAAGTTGATCAGGAAGCACAAAATTGATTGTTTACTTCTTCAGGAGACTAAAGTGTCTTCTAATATTAACAATGTTATTCGGGAAATTTGGGGTAATCGAAGGTGTGATTGGAGTTGGGTCCCCTCCACTGGGGCTTCAGGTGGGCTAATTTCTATTTGGAATGAGGATGTGTTAGTGATGGAGGATGTCGTCTTGGCTGATAGGGTCTTGGCTGTCAAGGTTCGAGGAGTTAATGATGGGTTTGTTTGGGCTTTTGCCAATGTCTATGGGCCGAATGTGCAGTCTGAGCAAGGTGATTTTTTGGATTTTCTTTCTAATGTTAAATCCCAATGGCCTATTCCTTGGGTTTTCTGTGGAGATTTTAATATGGTCAGATTTCCTCATGAGAAAAAAGGGAGGAGCTCCACTTCTCGCTCGATGGAGTTATTTTCTAATTTCATTAGTGATAATGAATTTATTGATCTTCCACTCCAAGGGAGAAGGTATACTTGGTCCAATCTTAGACATCGGGCGGCTATGAGTAGAATTGACATGTTTTTATTGTTTAAGGAGTGGGATGACCATTTTCCTGGTACCATTCAGATGGCCCTTCCTCGACTAAGCTCAGATCATTGTCCTATCAAATTGTGTACTAACTCTGTTGATTGGGGGCCTAAACCTTTTCGTTTTGAGAATTTTTGGCTGGAGAACAAAGACTTTTTGGTTTTGGCTCGTTCATGGTGGAATCAAGTGGAAGTTACAGGCTACTCTGGTTATAAGTTATGTAGAAAGCTTCAAGTTCTTAAAGATTGCATCAAAAAGTGGAATAGAGATGTCTTTGGTAGGATTGATGAATCAAGAGAAACTTTTTCTAGACTGGTGGATGATATTGATAGAGAAGGGGAAAGCCGGGATTTGAGGCTAGAAGAGATCGAAGCTAGGCGTACTGCTACCAAAAGGATTTGGGACTTAAATCGATGGGAGGAAATTTCTTGGAGGCAGAAATCAAGAGTGACTTGGCTTAAGGAGGGTGATAAAAATACTAGTTTATTCCATCGTTTGGCTTCTATGAGGAGTAGAGTAAATTTCCTGGGGCAGATAAGACAAGGTGGTAGAGTTTTGGAGAGTCCTTCTGAAGTCAAGGAAGCAGTTGCTCATTATTTCGAAGTTCTTTATAGTGGTGAAAATGTCGTGAGGCCTGAGCTTGATGGGGTTTCTTTTCCCTCAATTCCACAAGATGTTCAAAGATGGTTGGAAAAGGAGTTTGAGGAAGAGGAAGTTGCTAGAACCTTAGAAGAATGTGATGGGGATAAAGCTCCAGGTCCAGACGGGTTTAATTTTTCTTTCATAAAAGCAGGATGGGAGTTCCTAAAAGAAGATTTCAGTGATATGCTTTCAGAGTTTCATAGGAGGAGAAGAATTAATAGAGAGATGAATGCAACGTTCTTAACCCTCATCCCTAAAGTGCCTAATCTTGTGGAACTACGTGATTATAGACCTATTAGCCTTGTGGGGTGTTGGTATAAATTGTTAGCTAAGATCTTGGCAAACCGTCTGAAGAGTGTTATGCCTCTCATTATCAGTCCTTTCCAAGGGGCCTTTGTGGCGAAAAGACAGATTCTTGATGGCGTGTTGATTGCGAATGAGCTAATTGATTCAAGAAAAAGGTCTAAAGTTGATGGGGTCCTTTTAAAGATTGATTTGGAGAAGGCTTATGATCATGTTGATTGGAATTTTGTCGATTACATGCTGCTCAGATTTGGATTTGGGGAAACTTGGCGACGATGGATACATGAGTGTATTTCGACTTCATCTTTCTCTGTGTTGGTCAATGGCTCTCCCACGAAGTTGTTCAAAGGTTCCAGAGGCATCCGACAAGGGGATCCCCTCTCCCCTTTTTTATTTACGATTGTGGTGGAGGCTCTAAGTTCTCTTCTGGTGAAAGCTAAAGAGATGGGAGTGATAAGTGGGTTTGAGGCTAGTAGAAATGGGGAGGTTATCACTCACTTGCAATTTGCAGATGATACAATTCTTTTCAGCTCCACTAAAAGGGAGGAAATCATGGCCCTTAAAAGAATTTTGCGGTGTTTTCAGCTGGTTTCAGGTTTGAAGGTTAACATTTCCAAAAGTTGTTTGGTGGGAGTGGGGTGCTCTGAAGAGACCACTCAGTCTTTGGCAGCCATGTTGCATTGCAAATGGGGGAGACTACCCCTGTTATACTTGGGCCTTCCGATAGGGGTGAAGTCAAGATCTAAGTCTTTGTGGGATCCAGTCATTCACAAATTTGAGATGAAGTTGTCTTCTTGGAAGCGACAATATTTATCTTTGGGCGGAAGGATCACTTTGATAAAAGCTTGCTTGTCAAACATCCCGGTATACTATATGTCGCTTTTCAAGATGCCAAAGGCGATGGTGGAAAGACTAGACCGTATTCGCAGGAACTTTCTTTGGGAGGGTTAGAGTAATAAAAAAAATCTGCATTTAATGAAGTGGAGTGAGGTGATTAAACCAAAGTCGTGTGGGGGCTTAGGCCTTGGTAATTTGGAGTATAAAAATGCGGCTTTATTAGTGAAGTGGTGGTGGAGGTTTGGAGATGAGAGGGAGGCTCTTTGGAGGAAGGTTATTGCTGACAAGTATGGGGTGGACAATTTGAGGTGGTGGCCTAATCCGGGTCATAGATCTCGTAGATCGAGTTTGTGGGGTGCAATTGCTTCAGTTGTGGATTTGTCTTCTGTTAGGGGGGAAGTGTTGTCCAAAGGGGTGGGTTTTGTGGTGGGTGATGGGAGGGCTCTTAGGTTTTGGTTGGATGATTGGGTTGGGGTGGGTCCCTTATGTGAATTGTTTCCTAGGGTCTTTAGATTAGTGTCCAATAAGGAGTCTGTTGTCAGTGAGTGTTATGAGGTGAGGGATGGTTGTACTTTATGGGATGTGACCTTTAGAAGAAGTCTTCGTTTGTCAGAGGATGTCCAGTATGGGGAATTGTTGAGTCTTCTCTCTAATGTTTTTTTGTGCAGGGTTTCTAAGGATTTTAGGATTTGGAAGCCATCCATATTAGGAGAGTTCTCCGTGAAAGTCTTCTACTCGGCTTTGGAGGGGAACCATCACCCTAGAGCCCCTTCTTCCCTTGTTTGGACTGGTTTGGTTCCTCCCCGAGTGGAGGCTTTTTGTTGGTTAGCAATGGCAGCTAAGATCTCAACAGCGGATAACTTGAGGAGAAGAGGACTGACATCACCCACCATCAATGACACTTGTGTGATGTGTCATAAGGAGTTGGAGTTGGTGAACCATCTTCTTCTTCATTGTGAGTTTACATCCAGTGTTTGGGGCCATTTTATTGGTAGGTGCGATGTTGATTGGTGCTGTCCTGAGAAGATTGCTAATGTGGTAGAGTCTTGGTTGGGAGGTTGTTTTGTTGGTTGTGGTCGTATTCTTTGGAGGATAACTCTATTTGCTATTTTGTGGTCCATTTGGAAGGAAAAAAATGATAGAATTTTTAGGGGATCCTCCTCAACTTCTGCGGAGTTGATTTCTAAGATTACTTTAACGATCGCGATGTGGGCTTTGGGTAGAAAGGAATTCTCTAATTTTTCTCTTCACGACATACTTATTAATTGGGAATCATGTATGGGGTGTGGCCCAATCAAAGTAAGAAAATCTATTCTTTAGTCTCCTCCTCCTATTGGTTTGTTTAAATTCAATGTTGATGGGGCCGCCAGAGGGAAGCCTGGACCAGCTGGTGTTGGAGGGGTGCTTCGAAATTGCAATGGGGACGTTTTATTTATGTTCTCTAAATATGTGGGGGTTTGTGACTCTAATGAAGCTAAAGTTTTAGCTGTTCTGGAATCTCTTCGATGTTTTTCGAGGTACTACCATGGCGATCTTATTGTGGAGAGTAATTCTTCTAATGCAGTGAGTTGGGTTTCAAACCGGAAGGCTTATTCATGGAAGTTTCAGTTCATCTTCAATGAAACCCGGATTTTATCCACCGCCATTAATGTTAGCTTTCAGCATAAGAGCAGGTCATCAAACATGATGGCAGACGCTTTAGCCAAGCAAGGTGTTGAGAGAGTTTCCCCTTATGAGGGTTTTATTATGTAGTTGTGGTGTGAGAGGATACATTACTCTTGTACTTTTGTGTTTCTTTCTCCTTTTCTTTTTCTCTTGTACTCTTTATTTGTATTATTTTCTCTTTTAATATAAGTTATTGTTACCGATCAAAAAAAAAAAAAAAAAAAAAATCAAAAGCAATAGAAGATGTTCATATCCATACCTTTGTTCAATAAAAAAAATGGAAACATACATCCCATTGGAAAGTAAACATATTAAAAGAAGAAAATACCTTTAGATATCTAAAAGGAAGATCACAACAAGATACCAACCAACAAAAAAAGGGTAGGGAAGGAAAGAGAGTCATCTCATGAAACCAAAGGACTCGGTGGTATAGAAAAGCGTAACTTCTTTCATTCAAAGCAATTAAGAAAGGTGCTTTCCATATACCCCTAGTCCTCAAGCTCCAAGAAACCCACTCTCATTCCATGGAGGGAATATCATACCCATCCTCTTTGAACTGAGTAGGAAAAGGAAGGGAAGGCTCGCATTAGCTTTCCCTTGAGATTTAGACCGCTTGATGGGTTGGCTTTGCATCCTGGACTACATTTGTAGGACAAAGAGGAAGATTGGCTCTTTGTAACTGCTGGGAAGCAGCAAACCATTGGGGAGTGGAGACTTAGTCCTACAACGTTTAGGAAGGAAGAGTATGACTGGAAGCCATGCAATAAAGGACCAAAGAAGACTCTTTCCAAATCATACCTTTCTCGGCCTCTTGGCTAAGATCAAGTGTATTATATATTCTTATCAGTTCAATAAGTTCAATATCTGATACGTGGCCCACTGGGTCACATGATATTAAATTAATTTTTCTTGGGGGAGGGCCCACCACTTGTTGCTGGGTCCTCATGCATCGCCTATGTGTTGCACTATTGCATGGGCCTAGCGCACCCCTCCAAATCAGTTGATAAAGGTCGGTCCGGTTTTTAATTGACTTGCTTTTGGGATGTCATTGACCCACCTAATAAGGATTTCTTCATTATTGGATTTTGTTTATATTAGGTTGCACAAAAAATTCAGTATCACCACAAAACTGAATTGAAACGGGCGGTTACATGTTTGATGAAAGTTCTACAAAAAGTGTGCATTATTGGATTTTCATAGCACTGCCTAGGGGTTTGGTCTTTGGTTTAACTTAAGAGAAAGTGAACTATGAAGAGGCCAATCTCAATTAGGTTAAAATTGGGGCTACATTCCAATCGATCGAACAAAAAAAAAAAAAAAAAACTAGTTCCTTTTGTGATGAATTCATTGGTTTGAATCAAGTAATGTAGTATAGTCCAAGTTTTATGTAGAGAAATAAATACGTGCCTGACCATTTTGTTGGTGTATTTTACCCGAATATTTGAACTTCTTCAGCTCATTGGCCTGAAAAGTTGGCCGAACCTGGCATGGTCCATTCAATTACGCAACCGGATGATGGGTGGAGATAGTTCATCCATTGTCTGATGTATGCTTCTTTGGTTGAAACGAATTATGAAACATATTTTAGTATTCATTACAGCATCTCCTCATTCCATTTGATGGACCCAGTTTGAACTGCAATTTTTTTTGTAAAAAAAGAAAAAGAATGTAATCGAACTACAGTTCGATTTGAGCACATGGGCTGTTCGGTTCGATTTGGGAAAATAGAAAACCGATGGATTTGGTTTGGTTGCCCTCTAAACCGGTTCGAACCGCCCATGTGCACCCCTAGTTTAAATGCCTATCCAGGCTTTAGTGTAAGATCAAATGATTGATCCTAACCACTGAACCAAAGTTACTAGGGGTGTTTATGGTTTGGGATGGACCAGGTTAGGGGATATTCAGACCCAGTCCACGTTAGAATATAGGCTCATGTCTAATGTAAAGCCCAATAAAGCCCAACACATTTCATGAGGACCCTCAGCCCGCCAAAAACATGTCCGGACCCAATCATTAATCAAGCAATGCCCCCACAAAAGTATTATAATCATTTCGTTTTTGTTTTTAATATCTTGTTGTATTCATTTTCATTTTCATTTTATTTATTTTCTCTTGTCAATAATTTTTGTAACCATCACGCTTACATAAAAGGGGCATCAACTTTCTTTTTTGAACCCGGGATCCCTATTTGTGGGTTGAAATTTTAGATTTGGAAACCAAGGTCAAGGTCAAGGTCCAAGTAGAATGTGATTTTCGATGGTTGAAAAAATCAAATTCTGAACTAAAATAATGTGAAGATCATTCAAATTGCGACCTATAACTAATTGGCCTATGAGCTATGATCCAAATAGTTATTACCAAGATCCCAGATGTAGCCAAGCAGTATACCTACCTGTACTTTGACCTTTTTGCAGAGTGACCCCTGGACTTTGGCATTTTGGACTAAACCTACCTGTAGTTTTAGTTGACATGTAAAATGAACGGATTCGGTTAGTATTAACGGTGTAGGTCGTATAAAATGTGTCCGGTGCATATTGGCGCTAAATTACTCTCCCAAAAAGACCTATTTACCCTAAACCAACCTATAAAAATGAAAATACACCAGACACGCTCTCAGTCACTTTTTTTCCAGCCATATCAAGGCTTCCTCTCAAAACTCCTGTACCCATTGTTCTCGTGGCCAAAACTCTCAATTTGATGGTGAAATTCGTTATTGTCACTGCGGGCATAGGGCTGCTTTGAGGACTTCCCTAACACAGCGCAACAAGGGGAGGAGGTTTCTTAGCTGTGCACTATATGGGGTTATGTTGTCAACCATCTAATTGCTCTTCTTGATGTCTAGTCAACCATGCTAGTATTAATGGTTTTTTTTTTTCAAATTTTTTTTCAAATTTTTTTTTTCAGATCCAGCTAGCATGTGGATTTTTTGAATGGGTTAATGGAGAAATTGATCAAGTATAGAAGCTATTGGATAAGATTGATGTGTTGGAGAAGGAACTAAAGACAACTTGTTGAAGGAAAAAATGTTACCTACGTGTGTTGCTGTGGACTTGGGCTGGAATTGTGTTTTTTTTTTTTTTTTTGTTTATGTGTTACCTATTTGTGACTTGGTTCCTTGTAAATGGGTTGAAATTATCATGATCATATATGTATCAGTTGGCATATTTTAATGAAAATGAGTTGGTGAAGTTTGCTTGTCAATCCATGCTTTGTTCACTCCTTATTTTGCTCTGAACTTTAATTAACCTGCAATAAGAAAATCATCATCATCCAAACACTCAATCCAAACAACAAAAAAGGGTCACCTATGCTGCTCCAATCCATCATCATCATCCAAACAGTCAACTCAAACAATAAAAAAAATGGTCATCTATGCTGCTCCAAACAATCATCATCATCCAATATGTCAATCAAAACAATAAAAATGGTCATCTATGCTGCTCCAAACAGTCATCATCATCTAAACAATTTTTTGAAACAATCAATAACAAACTACATCAAGTTTTCTTACAACACCATCATCACCAAAACAGTCATCTATTGTAACGCCCCACCCATACCCATGCATGATATTGTCCGCTTTGGCCCACAGGCCTCACGGTTTTGCTTCTGATGGGCCTCAACCCATCAAAAAGCCTCATGCAAGGTAAGGGTGTAAGCTCTACATATAACCCCATTCACTTTCCTCTCTATAGTCGATGTGGGACTCCGGGGCGTCACAATCTACCCCCCTTAAGACTGCACGTCCCTGTGCAGTAGCCTGCCAGTCTCGGTAGCCTGCCAGCCCTCTTGCCCCGCCTACATAGAGACCCGCCCACACTCGCCCACTTACACCAAACCAAGGCAGGGGACCCACACTCGAACTAGTCAGAGTCGGCTCTGATACCATTTGTAACGCCCCAACCATACCCATGCATGATATTGTCCGCTTTGGCCCACGGGCCTCACGGTTTTGCTTCTGATGGGCCCCAACCCATCAAAAGGCCTCATGCAAGGTAAGGGTGTAAGCTCTACATATAACCTCATTTACTTTCCTCTCTATAGTCGATGTAGGACTCCGGGGCGTCACATCTATACTGCTCCATAATCAAATTTACAACATCATCAAGACAAAAAAATTTTAAAACAGAACCAACATAACATCTTACAACATTATCCAGACAAAAGTTTTTTAAAATAGTTACAACATAACATCAAGCTGTTGAGCTACCTTTTCCTTGCTCCAATCCTCCCTCTACCTTTGGGTTTTGATGTTGACCTCACTACTTGTAGCTTTCCTCTATCACCGGTATTACTTGCTGATGAAAGTGGTGGTGAAGCTGGCATCGGCTGAGAAGAAGCTCGTCTGACTCTCCCCTAATCAATCAAAATTTTTAATACAGTAGTGAGTAAATGCATATAATCTAGTTAGAAGTATAAAACATGGGTGAAAACACTGTACCCTGTATGCTGGCATAAGCTGTGATGTTGGTTGGGAAACTGGCATGGGCTAAGAATATGGCTGAGAAGGTGGCATGGGCTGTGATGCTGGCATGTAAACTCTATTGGAACTATATAACTCATCTGCTCCCCTCCTCCTCAACTTCTTTGGCCTACCTGCAATTCTTCTATACAATGGAGGAGCAACTGGTTCCATTCCACTTCGTACCCAACCAGTACAACGTGTATCATACTACTATATGCCATCAAATACATCTTTTTGTTGTAGCATTCATGAATATAATCCTCAGGCCTTTCTTGATTCAAGTATATACATGCTATGGCATGCTTACAGGGTATCCCAGTCAAATCTCATATTCTGCATACAGATGTTCTACTCTCAATGTTCACAACAAAAGTTTTGGTAAAATAGTCCACCTCAAATCACCTCTGCCTGATCAGTTAGGAAAACAATGTCTGCTTTCATTCTTGTTTTTGTCCAACTTCTCCAATATCGCAGGACAGACTGTCCCATCATATTTGGTCATTCCTTTCAACTTTACTTGAGTTCTGGTCATAAGCTTCCTCCTGACACACTCAAGCAAACCAACTATTGGTTTCTCCCTAGCTTTAGGTATGTAAATGTTGAAAGACTCACAGAAGTTGTTTGTTAATGCATCACATTTGGCCCTTGTAGAAAAATGAGATTTGACCCACCTGTTTGGATTAGCAGCTATCAGCTAATTATGTGCAGCCTGGTCCAGCTCTTTCACCCTCTACATATGACTATCAAATTCTCTGGGTGATCCACATGATGTTGTAGCCCACATAGCATCTTTCAACAATTTGCCTCTAAACAGTTTTTTGAAGTTATCATACATATGCCTTAGGCAATGTCTGATTTCAGCAGTAGGAACTATCATCTCAAATGCTGCGTCAAACCCTTTTTGTCTATCAGATAAAAAAATCCAGCCCATGTCACCCCCATTTCCAATGTCATCAATTAATAATTTCAAAAACCAAGTCCATGAGCCCAAATTTTCAGCCTCTACAACAACCATTGCAATTGAGAACATATTTTCATTCCCATCTCTACCCACTGCAACCAACACTTGTCCACCATAACTACCTTTGAGGAAGCACCCGTCTGGATCAATTATGAGTTTACATCCACTCAGGAATCCTACCTTTTGTGCCTCATAACAGACGTACAATATCTGAAAATTTGGAATTCTATTCATAAAAGGTCCTTGTGTCACCACAAATATCCTTGTGTTGGGATTATACTTCTGGACAGTGACATAATAGTCCCTCAATCTAGTGTACTGGACTCTGATATCTCCAGAGATGTTATCTGATGCCTTCCTCTTGGCTCTATACAACTTATCCTTCGACAAATCCACCTTCAGTTCTCTTCTCAGCTCATTTTGCATTGCAGGAATTGATCATTTCGGATTGTCACTCATCCTTTACTGGTATTTGGCAACTATATAACTAGAAGTTACCAAGTGATTCTCAAACCTCATACCACATGTATGTTTGGGCTTGAATGTCTTAATTTGAAATGTCTTCTCACCCTGCATGGGTGATGCATGAATCCTAAATCCACAATCAAATTTACAAACAACCGTGATTCTCTTGTTCTCAATTTTCAAATATTTAATGTCATAGCCTTGCCTTACAGTCCACTCAACAAGTGCTTGTCTGAAAACTTGTGGACTTGAAAATATCATACCCAACTTCAGTTGAGGATTCTCCATATCAGTCAGCTCATTAAACTCAGGCCATTTAGACCTGTTGTTCTCATCAGATGAGCTACACAAAGAGTGAAGATCATCCCCATCCTCATCATCTGTAACCCAATTCTCATCAACTGGTACTTGTTGTTTTCCTTTCTGCACCTCTTTCACATCAAAAGATCCTCTGAAGATATTCTGGTCTTTTGACTTCTCAATATCCTCATGTAACTTTGGTGGCTCATATGGATCTAATCTCTTCTCTTCACTTTCAACCTCATTGTCATCATCTAACTAATGCTGTTGGTTTTGATCATCCTCAACATCAGGATGCTAATGAGCATTAGAGTCATCATGACCAGCACTTATCTGATTTTGGCCATTATTATCACTGCCTTCATTAACAGAAGTTTCATCCTCAACATTAGGATGGTGATGAACATTAGAGTCATCATGATGACCATGTGTTTGATTTTGGTCATCATCACTGGCTTCATCAACAGAAGTTTCACCCTCAATATCAGCAGCATATTCTCCTCACAGTGAAGTTTTCTACTAGCTGATGTTATTTCTGTTGCAGGTAACTACTTCAAGGGACCTTTGGTGTGAATATTTTGCATCAAGATCTTCACCTTAGGTGACACTAGCATCAAAGGTTCATGTCCCCTCTCTACATAAATAGTCAACACATTATTGTCCTTATAATGTTCTATTAGAACAACTACATCCCTGTCTAATTCAATTCGCATCAGCCCACCATCAAAATCCAATCCCGGCACCTTAAAATACATGGAACTGTTCCCTGGGTACCCTAATTCTATCACATAATCCCCGAACTCAAAAAATGATGCTTTATCAATATCAAAATCCCTGACTTCATATACCACACCCTTAATGTATACACTATTTGGTGGGTCTGTAAAATAACCACCATGTTGGAATTAAATTGTAACTTCATCAAACATCTGCATGTAAACGACAATTATTTGAGGCAAATTCGTGTACAATAACAAAGAAAAATCCATGTGTGACAAAACCATATGATTTCTAAGATAAAAGAGAGGGCACCATGAGTTCAAACCTTATGCCGGTTGAGAAAAAATGGAATTTAAAAGAGTGGAGATCTCACTCTTGCATCATCTGAGAAGGGCCAACTAAACAAATGGTTCAAATGCTAGTTACCCATCTTAAAGATGGGCACCACAAAACGGCATCTTTGTTCTCTCTTTCCTTGTCTTCTTCTTCTTCAACCTTTACACCCACATACAGTATATCAAGCCATGGTCAGTTGTATCAAATGGATGTTGGGTCCATTATATCAAGCCATGGTCAGTTTTTAGTTTTGAATGCTCAAAATGTGACAATCCATCATGGTATTGTATGCTAGGTTTTTAGTTGTCCTGATAATCACAGGTCAATATCACCTGAAGGGTTAATTTTTCTCATTGCATATTTATGGTGGGCCACACCACTTGGATGGGCAACTTGCCCATGAGAAGATTTGACATTGTAGTTTTGATTTTCTTCCCTCTTGATTGGTATTTAGACATATAAGAGCCTGTTTGTTTCATGTAATGTAAGACTTCCACTTCCATTTCTCAATTTGGCTAAAACTGAAGAAATAGATGTAAATTTATGAATATGGACATCAAATTATCTCCCCTCTTAATGGAAAATTGAAGGGAAAGTAAGGTGAGAAATGAATACCTAGCTTTCACCATACTCATTCAAATCTAAGCAAATGAATGTTGCATCTACATGGCCTCTTCGCATGGTTCCCTATGTCACCCCTTCAATAATCATTGTTTGAGCCCAGTGAGCATATATAATAACAGTGCAGACAATGGATATCCCACAAGGTGTGACTATGGTCCCCACCATGTGTGACTGCCACCATGGATATCCCACAAACGTAGCAGACAGGTGGGTTTCTATTCCACCAGCATTCAAACAAAAACAATAAACAAAAGAAACCGATATTTGAAGGAGGGGGTCATTTTCAATAAACATCTTTTTGCTGACAATGAAAGGTCCTGCTTCTGGAATTTACAAAAACCTCATCCCCATTCACTATATGAGACAGAAAATGTCACTTTTCTAATTCAAACTTCACATTAATCATGGACGTCGGACAAAACCTCAAACAACTATGAAATACATGCACGTAGAGCTATGAAATTAGGATGTTTGTTCAAAATCCTAAACCCTAAATCATCGGCAATGCTTAGAACCACCACATGCATCAAGATATACATGATTTAGGTTATGAGATCATACCTCTGAAACTGCTGATGGTCTTTCGTGCCTGGATCTATTGTTTTTTTTTAGGGATTTGTCGATCGCAAGGAAGGATGGGTGGTTTCGCCCAAAATCGCCAGCGAAGATGAACCCTAACCGCAAGTTAAAAAAGGGGAAAATGAGAAAAAATCGTGAAGAGTAAAACGAATATATGGAAGCGTAAAATCGCCATTTCCTATATTCCATCACGGCCGTTTGTATTTTCATGTCAACTAAAACTACAGTTAGGTTCAATTCAAAATACCAAAGTACAAGGACACTCTGCAAAAAGACCAAAGTACAGGTAGGTATACTACTTTTTTCCCTTATTATTATTATTATTATTATTATTATTATTATTATTATTACGGGGTACCAGCTAATGGGGTTGTACTCGTGACAACCGAGAGATCAAATCCTAGGCAATTCGGTAAGAAACAGGATAGCCAAGCTCAACTTGTAGATTGATCGAGTTAAGTCAACTTGGGTCAACCGTTTAGAATACTAGGTTGGGTTTGGGAAATTTAAGTTGTAATTTGGTAACCCAAGTCTTACTTGGTACCAATTGAGTTAGGGCAGAGAGTCAACAAGTCTTGATCAAGTTTTATTGGACTCGAATTGAGAGTTCTATCGAGTTATCCAAATTCTGATTTCAGTCAAATGGACTTGACCGGTTGGAGTTTAGTTTTCATTACTTTTGAAATCATGATTAGTGTTATGAATAATATAGCTAGGTTGAAAAATAGAATGTTAAAGCCCTAGTTAGATACAATATGTAGATGGGTTTTTTCATTTCATACTTAAAACAAAGGACTTGCTGGAAGGGTCGGGTCTCGGTAGTTGGAGACTCAACAGGACCGGGTCCAACGATCCGAGTTAAAGTTCAATAAGCATATGATTGGATTGGGCCTTAAGGTATTATAGCGAGCCCAAACAGGTCATTAGCCTTTAGGCGACATTTTTTTTTCTACATCGAATGGGTTACACAGTAATGCAAAAAACAGAAGAAGGGAAAGAAACATATACAAAAAAAAAAATTGAGAAATAACAAATCAACCCAAACAAAACACCATGAAATTGCAAGCACTCCACTTGGCTATAGGAACTGATGGAACTCAAGATCGGCTTCACGAGGACGGATCTTGAAATAGAGATGTGGACTACCTTATTTTCTTCAAGTTCTATACTTCTGACAGCAGCTTTTTTTTTTTTCTTTCATGTACCACTCATTTGCTATTGACGTGTTAACAGAAGGAATGAGGCAAAAGTTGTGAAAGTTGGGCAATTCAACTTGGACAAGTGGTCAGCTACTTTATTCTTGGACCTCCTGCAAAATTTTATTTACCAAGCTACAAAGGCTTTAAGGAAATTAAGGAGCCTTTTCCAAGTAAACATGAAATCCCAAAAAAAGTTCTTTTCTTTTATCAAACTCTCCGCAAGAATGAGTTAATCTCCTTCAAGTATAAATCACTTAATCCCATCCTTATGGCAAATTAGAACTCCTTCAAAGAGGGCCTTTAATTCAGCTTCAAGTGGGTGCACTATTTCTATTGCTTTAGAGTATGCAACTATCATCTCCCCCTCACGATACCTATGCAACCATCATCTCTCCCTCATGATTCCTTACAATGCTCCCTAATCTTGCCGTTTCGTGACCATGGTTGACAGCTCCATCAAAATTCAATCTAAAAAATCAACCCTTCAGGTGGTGAAGAAGCTATGCAAAGACAGCCACAAGGGAAATAGAGTTGGCAACATTCCACTCATAAAGGATTAATTTGATCCTTTGAATAACTTTTGAATAACTAAACCCGGTAATGTTGGGCATTATTGAAATAGGTAGGCGCTTCTCATCTTCCATAAATACCAACAAATTGTAACTCCAAGCCTCTTCTTGTTGTTAGAGGACTCGTTCCAAAACGAATGAGAAAAAGTGGGGGACATGTAATGTCTACGAATATAGCGAGGTAAGCGACTCCAAATGTCCATAGCAATAGGACAATGGGCAAAGAGGTGGTCCACTGTCTCATTTTCTAATATGCATAACACACATTTTAGGTCCACTAAATTTAAGAAATTATTGAAATCTGAATGAACTGGCAGTCTACCTAGCAATAGGCACCATGTGAAAAATTGGATTTTGGAAGGGACTTCGAAATTCGACACAATCTTCCATGGCATTGAGGGCCAATTTGTATGCCTTTCATAAACTTATAAATGGCTTTAACCGGGCAATTCCCTGCTTGCTCACTTCCCAAACATCTAGTGTCTCTTCCTCCCAACGAAATTTGCAAAATTTTCTCCTTTAGGCAACATTTATAACTAAGAATTATATCTGAAATAAAGGGGCTTTGGCCGTACGATTAGGCCAGAGAGGTTGTAAATGGGCCGGTTTTTTTTTTTTTTCCTCAGGAAATCTCAACTTTCCAAAAAAGATAAAGCAAGTTTTTATAGAATGTTTACATCTGCCATGCCCTCCGAAAGTCTTCAGTTTTACAGTGGCCCCCCATGGAAGAAATTCCAGGTTCCGCCCCTTGAAAAACCCACCCAAACTGAGTTCATGCCATTAAACTTACTCCTCCAATATGCTATATTATTCTTAGGGAAAATCTCAAAATAGGGCTCAAATTTTTTCCAGATTTCAAATCAGGACTAAAAAAAACTCACATTGCAAAAAAAGGCTTAAGTTTTCATTAACATTTCAAATCAGGACATTTGGCCGGAACATGAGTTTTCTGGCAACCTTTTTCTCCATTTCCTTTAAAATACCCAAAATGCCCTTGTACTTTCTTCTTCTTTCCCCCAACCTAGGCTATGGGTTGGAGACATCCATGGTGGAGTTCTACTGTTTTCTATCTCACGATTTCTCTAGGTAAAAGCCTTGAGAATGCAGATTCATTTGGCTGCTAAATCCATTTTGTTTGGCTAGAATGAAATTTGCCCGGAATCATATACGTTGGGGAAACTTCAAATTTGAGCATCTTGGGTTTTGTTCATGGATTTCATTGGTGGATTCGTATATCTAGACTAAGAATTCAAAAATTTTGCATCATCATCACTATCAACATTAGCATTGTAGCTTTATCCCAAGAGACATGATCGATTTAGAAATGGACAATTTCATGCATTTGGGCTACCTTGCCTTCGTGAAAATGCTGATAAGGATCCAAGTAGAGCAATGACCCATGCCGATTGCAAGATAAGAGATTAGATCTTGAAGTGAATCTATGGTAGGAAAGAAATCACCTCATCATACTGATATTCATTTTTGGGAATAATTACTAACATAAGAAAATGGATTAAATACCTGAAAAGAGATGGACTATAAGCATTATTCAGGGCTGGCAATGGCTAGACTTAACTGGAAATATAGTCCGTTTGTTAGCAGGTTATATGGACCAGGGTCGTGTACTGGTTTCTTAAAACCAATGAATATGTCCAAGTAGGGAGTAGGAAAGAAGAAAACCCACTACTGAATTTAACAGAAAATACAGTCAGTGGCGGACTCAGGATTTTCACTTGAAGGGGGCTGACAACGGTCAAATAAAATAAAATAAAAAATAATAATAATAAAAAAAAAAAAGAGAAACCCTTTACATTACCAAAATCAAATGTGTTTTGTGTTCATCGCAGCAAGAGCATAATCAATTAAGACTTTGGGTAAAGCAATGTGCAATCAAGTAAATTGTGTATTTGTGTCCATTTCGGTGATATGAAAGTAATCCCAATGGCCAGTTCTTTGCATGAGAAATAGAGTGAAATAGAATTAAAGTTTCAATTTAAACAGGAGATTGGAAAAAAAACTTTGAACAAAAAACAACAATTCTCTCATCCTGGATCTTCACTTCGTTTATTTGTTCAAATCAAATCCAAAACTACTTCCTAAAACTCATTCTAAAACATTTTTTTCTAAAACCCCAATACAAATTACAACAAAAAACAACTAAATATTATATTAAAACCAAATAAAATTAGTTAACAATCAATAACATGCATAAATAGCTAAAATCAATAATGACTAATTGAATACACCTCTCTCCCTCATCTCTTATCTAAATATTTGTCTAATTTTTGTTGTTGAATTCAAATCCAACTCCATTAAGAGAACCCATTTCAATAATGGAGATTTTTAGGAAAATCCCCCATTTTAAGAAAATCTTACACAATCAACAGAATCCCTTTCAAACATGAGGATTTTCAGAAGATGGTAGATTTGCAGAAATCCCTTTTTTCTAAGGGGTTGTTTGGCATTTACGCATGAGATGTGTAAATGCAAATTACATATGTAAATGTTAAATATATAAATGGTGAGTATGTAAGCTTTACACATGCATTTCTGTTTACGATGTTTGGCAAATAGCACCATTTTCAAATGATTTACGCATGTGATTCACTATATCATGTTTGTTTCAAACACATGTAAATGCATGAAAAAAAATTATATTTATATTTAAAAGCTGAAACAACTAAAAATGCCTATAGCATTTGGTACCCTATATAGATTGTTCTGCCCACTATGGGAACCAATAGACTATTGAAAGTTTAAATAGAATTGATTCATTATTTTTAAATTAAATAGGTCGATCATAATCAACTAGGAGCTACGCAAAATATAAAACAATGTAAATCAACTATAAATAAATAAAAGTAGCTCATTTTAAACACAACCTATGGTCCACCCAAGATATACCACAGTCTCTTTACAAAATATAAATTTCCAAAAATATCCTTGTTTCACTTCAAAAAATGAATACGTTTTTCCTACACACAAAGATCAAATCTGAAGAAGAAAAGCTCAAAGTTGTTGTCAGGAATTGGTAATGAGAGAGGAAAGGTGGAGAGGTGGGATGGTTACAAAGGGTTCTTGACCAAACAAGAAGCACGTTCCAAAAAATAACCAGATGACCAAAATGAGAGAGAGAGAGAGAGAGAGAGAGAGAAGGGCATACCTAGAGTTCTTGAGTAGCACCGCGCTAGAAAGATGAATGGGAGAATAGGGTTTCGAACGTATATATAGGGTTGCAAACGTATGCCACAGGGTTGTTTCAAATAAAACAGGACAGGATTTAAAAAAAATGAAAAAATAGAAGGCATATGGGTTTCGAACCTAGCACTATTGTGACGGAACGTCGAGAGAGAGAGAGAGAGAGAGAGAGAGAGAGAAGGGCCCTAAAGTTCTTGAGCAGCACTGTGCTAGAAAGATGAATGGGAGAATAGGGTTTTGAACGTATATATAGGGTTGCAAACGTATGCCGCAGGGTTGTTTCAAATAAAACAGGAGAGGATTAAAAAAATGAAAAAATAGAAGGCAGATGGGTTTCGAACCCAGCACTGTTGTAACGGAACGTCATTTGTTCCCACCATCCGCCCTTTTTGATGTGGTTTTTTTCATGTGCAAATCACATGAGATTCATTCTACTACCCCCTCACATGTGAAAATCTGAATACGAAAATGGCCCCTTTTTACACATCATTTACACATCAAAATTTCACAAGTGATGCGTAAATGACCTCAACCAAACATGAAAGTGTGTAAATGATTTGCATATGAGTTATTTACATACGCAAATGCTCTCAACCAAACAACCCCTAAGGTCACTATTTCAAAAAAATAATTTTGGAGACCAAGCACCTACCAAAACATCTACATGCAACAACTAAAAATTGTTTAAAACCAACACGCACAAAGGGGGAGAGACCGCTATGCGTGTGATTTTGTGATTTCTTGAGAGAGTGAGTATTTTGTTCCATGGGGGCTGATGGGCTTTGCTCCCTAGGAGCTGGTCCAAGCAGCCCATATTTCCTTAATGGGTCTTTTTCCATATTTGTGGGGGCTCAAGCCCTCATGCAAGTATACATTGGTCTGCCCCTAATTACAGTCCCTTTGTTAGGGGGTCATATGGGTTGGGGTTGGGGTTAGATACTGGTTTCTTAAAATCAATGAATATGTTGTAGTATTTTGAAGGAACTAGGAAAGAAGAAAACCACTACAACAGTTTACATATTTAGTGACGAATTTTTTCGTCGCTAAAAGTCACTAAAACGTCGGTAAAAACTTTTATAGACGAAAATATTATCGTCGGCCAGACGTTGGTAAAAAGTCGTGGACAAAACCTTTCACTGACGAAACTCTTTTCAATCGTCAAAAACATAATTTTTACCGACGTTTTTTTTACTTTCACCGACATTTTTCAAACGTCGGTAAAATTATTTTACTTTTCTCAAACTTTAATATAACATTTACCAACGTTTTTTTTTCATCTGTAAAATTATTTAGAAAATAAAAAAAAATACATTTACCGACGTTTTATTTCGTCGGCAAAAGAAAATAGAAAAAATAAATAAAAAATAAAATACATTTACCGACATTTTTTTTCGTCGGCAAAATAAAATAGAAAAAATAAATAAAAAAATAAAAAATTTTAACGACGTTTTTTTTTCGTCGGCAAAAGAAAATAGAAAAAATAAATAAAAAATAAAAATACTTTTGCCGACATTCTTTTTCGTCGACAAAAGAAAATAAAAAAAATCAATAAAAAATAAAAATACTTTTGCCGACGTTAGTTTTCGTCGGTAAAAGAAAAAAGAAAAAATAAATAAAAAATAAAAAACTTTTACCGACGCTTTTTTTCGTCGGCAAAAGAAAACAAAAAAAATAAAAATAAAAAACTTTTACCGACGTTTTTTTTCGTCGGCAAAAGAAAAGAGAAAAAATAAAAAACTTTTACCGACGTTTTTTTTCATCGGCAAAAGTAAACAGAAAAAATAAATAAAATACTTTTACCGAAGTTCTTTTTTGTCGATAAAAAGTGTTTTTTTTATTTATTTTTTCTATTTACTTTTGCCGATGAAAAACAACGTCGGTAAAAGTTTTTTATTTTTTTAAATATTATATTTATTTTTTCAATATAATTTTCCTATAAACCTGTTTATACACCTATATCAAAAATAAACATGTTCATGTACCTATATTCAATTTAAAAAATGCATGCAAACAAAATTTACTAAATAAACAAACCACCATCACCATTTTTCATGAAATCATTCATCTCATTAACCAAATATTACAATCATTAATGATACAGTCCCATATAAATGTCCAATATACATATACAAATAAACAAAAAATAATAAAAGACCTCCAAAAGTCTGCAACCGACCCCAAAGCGTCAATCAATCTACAATGACAAAAACAACATTAGAATCTTTTCAATAACCTAAAATATAAATGAAAGATAAACATGTATATATATATATATAAATCTTTTCAAAAGTTTTTTGGCGGCTTATTTTCCAGCCTAAGTGCTGAGAATCAGGCGGTTCTTGTGTATAATTCACTAACCGGAAGTCCGATTCACTAACCATAAATTCCTACAAGTTTCTTTGGCCTTGAACAAGGTACCCGTGCTGGTTTCTGGGCTGTCCGATGGTTGTTTCCTGTTTTCGACCTCCGACAGCCTATTTTCAAGACTAGGTGTGAAGAATCTAACGTTTTTAGGTCTAATTTGTTAACCGGAAGTCCGATTTACGAGCCGTACGTTCCTGCAAGTTAATTTTGATTCAAATGAGGGGCTCGTGCTGGTTTCCAATTTTTTCGGGGGGCCGTTTCCCGTTCCGGACCCCCAGCGGGCCGTTTTCGAGCCCAAGTGTTGGGAAATCCGATATTTTCGTTTCTAATTTTCTAACCGGAAGTCCTATTTGCGAACCGTCAGTTCCTACAAGTTACTCTACCCTCGAGCGAAGTGTTCGTGCCGGTTTTTGATTTTTCCGGGGGCCGTTTCCCTTTCTGGATTCCCGACGGGCTATTTTCGAGCCTAAGTGTTGGGAAATCCTATGTTTTCGCTTCTAATTCTCTAACCGGGAGTCCTATTTGCGAACCATCAGTTCTCACAAGTTACTATACCCTCAAGCGAAGTGCTCATGCCGGTTTCTGATTTTTCCGGATGCCGTTTCCCGTTCCGGACCCCCGGCGGGCCATTTTCGAGCCTAAGTGTTGGAAAATCCTATGTTTTCGCTTTTAATTCTCTAACCGGGAGTCCTATTTGCGAATTGTCAGTTTCACAAGTTACTTTACCCTTGAGCGAAGTGCTCGTGCCGGTTTCTAATTTTTTCGGGAGCCGTTTCCTGTTCCGGACCACCGGCGGACCGTTTTCAAGCCTAAGTGTTGGAAAATTCGATGTTTTCGATTCTAATTCTCTAATCGGGAGTCCTATTTGCGAACCGTCAGTTCCCACAAATTACTCTACCCTCGAGCAAGGTGCTCGTGCCGGTTTCCGATTTTTCGAGGGACTGTTTCCTGTTCCGGACCCTCGGCGGGCTGTTTTCGAGCCTAAGTGTTGGAAAATCCGATGTTTTCGCTTCTAAATCTCTAACCGGGAGTCCTATTTGCGAACCGTCAGTTCCTACAAGTTACTCTACCCTCGAGCGAGGTACTCGTGCCGGTTTTTGATTTTTCTGGGGGCCGTTTCTCATTTCGGACCCCCGGCGGGCTGTTTTCGAGCCTAAGTGTTTGAAAATCTTATGTTTTCGCTTCTAAATATCTAACCGGGAGTCCTATTTGCGACCCGTCAGTTCCCACAAGTTACTCTATCCTCGAGTGACGTGCTCGTGCCGGTTTCAGATTTTTCCGGGGGCCGTTTCCCATTTCGGACCCCCGGCGGGCCATTTTCGAGCCTAAGTGTTGGAAAATCTTATGTCTTCGCTTCTAAATCTAACCGAAAGTCCTATTTGCGAACCTTCAGTTCCCACAAGTTACTATACCCTCGACCGAAGTGCTCATGTTGGTTTCCGATTTTTCCGAAGGCCGTTTCCCGTTCCGAACCCCCGGCGGGCCGTTTTCAAGCGTAAGTGTTGGAAAATCTTATGTTTTCGCACTTAGATTAGTATCTGCATAAATATTTGTGGACTGTCTACATAAAATTAAGCATAAAACAAAACAACCATAATCGATAACATTAAAGGTTAATATTTAAAAGGAATCTCAGCCCATAGAAAACTATTCAACTTACTATGAATAAAGTCGACAGCTTGGTTTATATCCACAAATGATGGAGCAAAAAGATAATCTCTTGTGGGAATGACCAGGTGCTCGATCCCATGGTCCTGGACCAAAAAAGGGTGTTATTAAAGGGTAAAGATAAAATAAAATAAAAAAACCAAATTTTTTCTTCACTATGCAGCAGACTAAATAGGGGATCCTGTACATTACTTCTTCACTATGGTACTCTACTCATTCGATAAAAGACAATTGATCTTTGGATGAAAAAAAAAAAAAAACCTGCAAAATGCCTGAAACTATTATTAAAAGAACTGAACTTAATATTAAGCATATGCACTTATAATTAATGTAGTATTACCTAAAAAAAATTATAAAAATGATTAAATATAGGTGACACTACCATTAATTGTGTCACAGCTAAACAAATCTGCACTACTAGATTGAAACTCCTGAAACTGTGACACCCTATGTAACTCAGATTTCACCACTGGTTCTAATTCGGTATGTCATCTTCACATGAGAGAGAGAGAGAGAGAGAGCCACAATGATAAAAGCAATGTAAGTGTGGTCAATTGCAGTTATGTATAGGGTTGCTAGCATTAGGAACCGTTAGATCAATTGGTACTAGAACTCTCCCCTTTATAAGAGTGTAGGGAGAAGGAGATATACACTGAATACAGATATCTACAAACTAATATATCTTTGGAATTGCTTAAAAATAATTTGGAATCAAATATTTCATGGTTTGGAATCCATGATTCTATATGATCAGGGAGCCAAAGGCTCAGAAAAGAACTTATGTTGTACTGTTGATATGGTCCATTTTATATCAGCCAGAAGGGTTACCAATACAAAATTTAAGATGATACCTGAACTTGTTGTTCAAGTAGGTTCACCAAAAACCAAAAATCACACCCAATACATCTTAAATGAATCTCAATATTCAAGACTAGAAATAAAAAGACAGATTGGAAAAAACAAGCTCAGCCATGCAGAGCATAGACCAGCTTGAGCTTGGTCTGAACGTTGCTTGAGCTGGTTGGCAATTCAACCTCATGTGTCATAAACTAATGATATACATATATAGGCAAATATTCATGTTCATCAACCTATGGAACGTTTCACAAGCCAACACCAATGAGAAGGACGGCGGAGATGAAATGGCCTATGCATGAATAAGGGATGCCTGTGGAAGAACTTCGAACAGTTTGGGTATTAGAAGGATGGGCCACATGTCAAATCAGATGGCTAGCAACATAATACAGTTTGGGTCATCAGAAATGTTCATTTCTCATGTCAACATACAGATGTGGATCATGGCATTAGACAATGAGGACATAAATGCATGTAGGTGTGACTTGAGTAGCTGTAAGTGCATACTAATCATAGGAAATTAATTGTCCGATCATCAGCAGGTTACTTTCAAGATTTATCTATTCACTTCAGCATTACTTGAAGTATATAAAATTACAAAAATTTACAATGATTTCATCTGAACAAAATATTAAGTAACTGGATGCTAAATTAAGAAATTAGAACAACATAACATCAAGTGACACCCGAGCAGAAAGAAACATACCTATATATTTCCAGTTTGAAAATGTAGATATCACCAAAACAGTTGATAGCAGCTAACCATGGAGCCCATCTGAGCTAGTAAACATTCTTGTTATAGGAAGCTCATTGGGTGAAGAATTTATGTCATCATCTTTTCTGCAAGGTATAAAAGTGTGCAGCAGTTCTGTATTTTTCACATCCACAACCTGCCACGCCAGCAGAAGTGAAATAAATGAAAATGAGTAAACTTTCTACAACATAGTTTCAAACACTATCAGATATTTTTTGTTTGTAGTAGAGACAAAAATTCCCCATCCATCCTTTTAAAAACAGTTTTGGATTCTAAAACAAAACTGTTTGACAGTTCAGGCTCTCTCTCTGCCATGTCAAGTAGCTTGTACTCAGACTAGTTTTAAAACCAGCCGAAACCATGCCACTCCGATAAAGGTCCAAGCAAAAAACTGTAACCAACGCTAAAGGGATTGGAGAGGTTACATATATCTTTCTATCATGCCTAGCAACCATCAAGCGAGAGGAGTCAACACTGAAAATCATACAATGGGAATATGGTAACTTATGAGTCAGTTGCCTTTTATGGACCGACCACCCACTCTTCCGAATTCCATGCCTCAATTCAAACAGACTGGGTCTTACATGATCAGAGTAGGCAAATAACAACCCACTACTAGATATGGTGCTGCAAATGATCGTTCGAGATGCCTTCGTTTTAACTATAGCCAGCAATCTTGTAGTTGCAGTCCTTGAAATTCCTGAATCCAAATCCCTCTTTAACTGAATAGGCAAGATATCCAAAGAGCTAGCGCATTGAAAGAGAATCACAGAAGCCCCACCTATGGCTGAATTATGCACCAGCTGTATGGGCACTCTCTGAGGCGCAGGACAGATATCATGTGGATCGAACTTAGTGAATTCCTTGGCAGAATCAGCAAAAAGCTTGGTATCATCACCAGGTGAAATAAGCATGGGGACACCCAAATGTGCCCACTTATGATAACTGAAAGTGGAAGGTTTCTCGCGAGAACGAATCCTAGTTACTTTTTCACTAGGCAATGGATCTGTAAAATATAAAAAAATAAAGAAAGTTAAAAACAAAGAGGCAAAAAAAGAGGCAACACATTATATTCAATCGAGAGAATAACCTCTTTTTTGCATCGGTAACCCTTTTTTTCCTGTTCAACCATCAAGTAAAGCTGAGGCACGCCCTTTGGTAACCTAAGCTGCCAATAGGTGTATCCCATTATGGTGTGATCAATGCTGCAGTGTCTAAAAGTGATCCAACGTATCCAATTGGAGGCCACAAAAAGAGAAAAAAAAAAAAAGAAAAAGTCTCCCATTATGTTGCCTGTTACCTCGTTATTTTACGAGGAAAATCAACTTCATTGCAGCTCAGTGGATAATTAAAAATGAAGAGCATGGTGTCGATTGCATATGGAAGAAATCACCTAGCTTTCACGCTCACAACCATTCTATACATATATGGTTAAAACTATTTGATCTTTACTTCTATTTCACATGGTCCTGATTCGTGTGTTTTGCCCATAAGTGTAACATTTTGAGGTGGCAAGGCTAAAGGCTTAAAGTAGGCTGAGGTAGTAACAGAGGTCTTTGAGCAGCAATTGAAAGTTTGGATTAAGATAACTTCCTTTTGCAACTGGGAACGATGGAATCAAGCACAAGACGACGGGGAACAGTACCACCTGGAAACAGATAAAAAAAGAAAACTGAAATGTCTTTTGCGACATCCCAAGAATCTTGTTTTTAAAAACCACTTCTGCAGTAGACCACCTTTACCGGTACTTCGTGTTCTGATCCAAAGGATTCAGCAGCTAGGAAGATTAACAATCTAGCTATCAACATAGGCAGTCATCAATGGCAGTTATGATCAGGAAGCTATGTTTTAGAACTTTGATTTTTATCTTCTGGGTGTCTCTTAGATTCATGAAACAAGGATCAATCGAGCTGGTATTCTCTCAAAGACACAGCTTGATAAGCTGCGATTCAACCTCGATGGATGCTCCCTTACACCGTTGCGATGTGAATGCATCGCAGAATCATTGTACAACATTCGCCTTCTTATACGCCAATTCATACTACTCGTCGCTATCCAATCTCAGCCTTTACTTGGGACTCAATCAAACAGGAATTGCAGAAGCAAGTGGACTACCTATTGGAATGGAGGTTCTTCAGAAGAATCAACCATTTCTTATACCTATAGACTGCAACTGCAATGGAGGGTTTTTTCAGGCCAAAGTGATCAAGACTGCAATCCAAGGAGAGACCTTTGATGGGGTAGCAGCTTCGTTGGAGGGTTATTTTCTAACTCAATTCTACATGTAAGATTATGCAACCATTGTGATCACTGATCATGCACATGTAACTTTTTCCAAACTTTTGCTCTTCCTCTATGCTTCACTAATGATGATCCCAATGATGCCAGTAAGAGTCCTTATAAGACTAGTTGTAGGGTTACTATTGTAAGGAGCTAGGTGAAGCTGTGAGGAAAGACATACATTATGTAAAGTTACTGAGAGCATGGTGTTAAAACAGGACCATTGCAGATCAGTAGGCACAAAGGTTACCCTAAATAGATGAGGTTGGCAAGGGCTCACTTTTGAGGCATCCAAACCTTCTGTTTGATGTGCAGTTGGTTCACCACCACCAAATGATAATGCTAATATAATGCATACAATATTATTATATATAATGTTAATATTTAGAGAATATTTACAATTATTATATTTTATTATAGCAGACCCAAACTGTGGACCTAGGCCTGCACCCAATTCTCAACTGGGCCAAAAAAAAGGGTCCATATCTGGATTTCCTGGGTTAAGTTAGAATAATGAAGTTACACTGCATCAGTTCAGGACATTGAACAAGTCAAGTCTTTGATCCAGATCCTAGGATTAACTGAATCAATTCTGAGGAGAATCAAACTTCCAAGTGATAAATTGGGGAGAAAATCCAGATTTTCTTTTCATTAATTCCTTCCCGTTTAGGCTTATATACAATGATTCACTTCAAAATAAAAAAAAATAAAAAAGGTTTGAAATTCAAAATAAAAAATTAAGATTAGCTATTCATTCTTGCCTATCTAATCTCAAATTAAAAAGATCATTATTTGGTAGATCTTATCTAGTATTTATTTGAGAAAATATCATTATCAACTAGGTGCTATCCAACTCATCTATTCGAGCCACTTAATTGCTAGGACCCACTTTGATTCAAATGTACTAAGTCTTTTTAGAATGGGTTCGGCTCAGTCCATTTCAATGTGGAAGTTTTGTGGGCTATCATTTTCAAATATCAGTTTTCTATCAATATTTCAGCTAGAAATGCTAATGGCAGTGTAAATAAGAAGGGAAGAGCATAAATGTTTGCAATTGGCATTGTAAAAGTTGCATGTGAACAAATCTGGAGACCTCATGATATTCTCTCTTCTCCCAGTGGATAAAAGCATCCATCTTCCAAGAGAAAAAATAACACAACCAAAGAGATGGTGCTCCTTGTTAGGCCACATCACCAAGAACAGGAGAGAGAGAAAGAGAGAGTCTTATTTGCGAACCGTCAGTTCCTACAAGTCACTCAACCCTCGAACGAAGTGCTCGTGCCGGTTTTTGATTTTTTTCGGGGACCGTTTCCCGTTTCAAATCCCCGGCGGGCCGTTTTCAAGCCTGTCATGGAAAATCATCGATTTT
This sequence comes from Camphora micrantha, assembly GCA_003546025.1. Lineage (NCBI taxonomy): Eukaryota > Viridiplantae > Streptophyta > Magnoliopsida > Laurales > Lauraceae > Camphora > Camphora micrantha. The sequence goes on along the minus strand of QPKB01000005.1, from coordinate 26,311,730 downwards.
CGCTTCTAATTCTCTAACCGGGAGTCCTATTTGCGAACCGTTAGTTCTTACAAGTTACTCTACCCTCGAGCGAAGTGCTCGTGCTGGTTTTTGATTTTTCTAGGGGCCGTTTCCCATTCTGGACCCCCGGCAAGATGTTTTCGAGCATAAGTGTTGGAAAATCCAATGTTTTCGCTTCTAATTCTCTAACTAGGAGTTCTATTCGCAAACCGTCAGTTCCTACAAGTCACTCTACCCTCGAGTGAAGTGCTCGTGCCAGTTTTCAATTTTTTTGGGGGCCGTTTCTCGTTCCAGACCCCCGGCGGGCCGTTTTTTAGCCAAAGTGTTGGAAAATCCGACGTTTTCGCTTCTAATTTTCTAACCGGGAGTCTTATTTGTAAATCGTCGGTTCCTACAAGTTACTCTACCCTCAACTGAAGTGCTTGTGCCGGTTTCCTATATTTCCGGGGGCCATTTTCCTTTCCAGACCCCCGGCGGGCCGTTTTCGAGCTTAAGTGTTGGAAAATGAGAGATTTTCGCTTCTAATTCTCCAACCGGAAGTCCTATTTGCAAACCGTCAGTTCCTACAAGTTATTCTGACCTCGAGCGAAGTGCTCGTGCCGGTTTCCGATTTTTCCAGGTGCCATTTCCCCTTCCGGACCCCCGGCGGGCCGTTTTTGAGCCCAAGTGTTGGGAAATCCGATGTTTTCACTTCTAATTCTCTAACCAGGAGTCCTATTTGCGAACCATGTTGGGAAATCCTATGTTTTCGCTTCTAATTCTCTAACCGGTTTGTGTTGGACATGGCCAAACCATCTCAAATGAGTCTCTCTTAATTTATCACCAATCAATATTACAAATAAATGCTCCTGAGTGCACATATTCTAGGCATCAAATTGTGATTTTTTTTAATTTTATATATATTCATTGACTGGGCATTCTTACTCTTTATTTTGATATCCCATCCCACGAGCAGTGTAATAGATGATGGTAAAAATGCCATCAGTCAGGGCCAAGCTATTAGTAGTGGCTAACCATCGATGCCTGGTCCAAGTAATAGATGAGAAGCAAGTGTTAGATACTTCGATATTTATAACGCATTGAAATCTAACCTTGCTGAAGTCATATTGAAATAAGATGACAATGGATGGACTTCTAATGTATCATTGGATGGAATTTTGGACTCTTGAGGGCATATGGTTAATGGTAATCTCCAGGTAAAACTAAGGGCTGTTGAATTGATCCGATCAGAATATTATTTTGACCTGACCATGCAAGGATTCCAGATCTGACCTCTTCAAAATTCAGAGTTCATACTCTCACCAGCCCCAGGGGATATTTTTTCAGACACAACCGTACAATTCCAAAAATAAAAAAGAAAACAAATGAAATCTGAGTGTCAGCATTCTATATGGACAGCACAAGGGGATATTTTTTCAGTAGCGCAAAAAACTTTCAAGTGCATAACATGGGCTTTTGGAACTGAAAAGTTAAGAATTTCATTTCCATCAATTGAGGACTCGCTGACTGAATACCACTAATCTACTCCCACTGGTGTAAAGAGGAGTTACAAGGATTTTACCTTCTGTAGGATCAGGGATGGACTTGGCAATTTGATAATTCTGCAAACAATATACAAAGATTGATTCAGTCCTCCGATTAAAATTTGGAAGAAAAAGGAAGAAGAAAAGGAAATCATTAATGTAAAATAAAATATAAAACCTGTAAGTGGGACTGAAAACACACCCCTTCCCCCTGTTCCATAGCTGCCTAGAGCCCAAATTCTGAAAAGTATGGTTGGGGATATCTAAAGAATAGTGGTTGGTGAATGAATCATGCTTATCTTGATGGAAAACAAACTTATGAGTATTCATTTGCCAAATGATTTTGAAGTTTCAAAACCCAGTAACAGCAACTACACCACAAGGAAGAAACCAAACTACATCCTATAAGAATGGACTGAATTATTTACTTTCTCTCAATTGTACCCAAAACATAAATGACTAAGAAGAATCCACAATCCACATTATCAAAAAAAAAAGAAAAAAAATTCCACAATCCACTCCACTAGTATTCTTCATGGACATGCCATGGAAACAAAAAGAGAAATCAACTAACACTGTTGTGGAAATTCAAAAGGTTTATTCTCAGAGATTGGGTGTCTCTCTTATTCCCTAAGCCTTCTTACAGAAGCTAAGAATATAATGCACAATCCCATGGAAGTTTTAAATTATTACTTAAGATGGATGGGGTTGAAGTGAATAAGCACTGATCCAGTGATACAACCAAAGCATATAGCATTAAAAAACTATCTTGCAACAAACAAATAACTTTGCTCTATCTATCAAGGCAAAAATGAATTTTTGTTAAGGGTATTTGAAGCTTGACTGGAATAAAGATGAATTATATTTTAACACTTACATGAATTATATTCTAACTTTACTCTTTAATTTTTATGCATTTTGATTCTTTTTTTGTTGCTTTTGTGCAGTGAGTATTCCATGCAGCTAAATGCATGAATGAGGCTCAGGATGATTTAATTAGCTCCATGAATGAGGCAGCTGGGAAGGAGCTCCTGCGAGTCCGTGATGATTACTACGTTTACAAAAAGCTTCTGCAAGATCTGATTGGTCAGGTGAAGCTAAAGACCATTGAGGTTTTTATATTGATATGGTTTAAACCATTTATTGTTCTGATTTCATAGAAATCATAGAAATATCTTTATGTGGACAAGTGGTCAGATCACCTAGAAACTGAGAAAAATAACACAGTTATGACAATTTCCAGTTGTGAATGCAAGTTCTTGATCAAATGTGTATTTCATGTCAATGTAATATGTTATCTATATATATGTAAATGTTTGAGCGGGAAAGAGAAGGCAAAAAAAAAAAAAAAAAAAAATCATTTTGGCTAAAAATCCATTTTTTACTTATTTAGGTGTTGGATACACACCCACCCACCCTAATCTGTTAAGGTCATCAGTAACATTGCTCCAATGTTTGATGACTGATGAAAGTAATTACATAAAACTATATGCAAAAGTCAAACTAAGAAAGGATAATTTACAAATCTTACTCTTAAAACTCAAGTGACAGATACTTCCATATATATATATATTAGCTAAATCTCAAAAGAAGAAAAGGTGAAAAGATATTTTATTAACTGAAAAATAGTTGTTAATGAGCACTCAAAGAAGCTGTGGACAATCTGAGATAGTTTGTGCTCAATATGCCTCTAAAACTGTTGCATTGCATATTTCAACGAATCCACACAGCATAACTAACACAATTTGACCAGCTTTCTAGGATACATCAGACAGTAATGACCCCAAAAAAAAAAAAAAAAAATTGTTTTTACAGGAAGCATGAATGGATCTCAGAAGTATGCAAATATGCAAGAGTAATTAAAACTTGAACAATGTTGCAGAGTATAAGAAGACCCTTTGGTTTCTACATCCTTGATGCATAAAACCTTAGGACTGATATTAAGTTACAACAAATAGATCGTCCCATTCTTAAAATTTTCTGAAGTAATTAAATTCTTCAAAAAAATATGATAAAAGGCTACTTTCTGTAATTGTATCTTTCTAATGCAAGTTCACAAAGCCAACTAAAACTAACAAAACATAGAACATCACTAAAAGCCATCAGAATTATAAAAAAAAAATCATGGAATAGTACCTGAACATTTACTACAAGAATAGGTGGAACCTTTCCAGATGAATTCATAGTGGGAAGTTCCACAAACCGTGCTATGTGATCAATTTTCTGCTGACATAAGAAGACATCAACACCAAATGGATAAAATGCAGCATAATTTGGAGCAAATTCTTTCTTTTTATCCCTGCAATGCAAGTGCAGAAAATGGATGCTAAATTAAGATCCACTATATCTTCCGGTAGAGCATAAGATAAACTGTCAACAGCAAAATCCAAGTATCCATGTGCTAGCAATCTGATGAAACCCATAATGACAATCATTTGAAAACATGAACCCAGTGGATATTTTTCCTTCCTTACCTAAAATAGTTCTCACCCCGAACTTTAAAAGAACTAGGCTCAATATGTGAACACTGGCGTTATAATCGCAGTCATACTTTTTAATTTCCAAAAACAAAATCTATTGTCATACATTGGGACCAAAGAAAACTCTCTTTAGGTTTTATTTCTCAATGGTCGCAAAACATTTGTGTTTCACACAAATGCCTGAAACTAAGGAATTCAAAAGAAAAATGACTTCAACGAGCAAAGATTACCTCATCGCCATGACTAATCAAAGGGTTGCATCATGATCTCCAGTAGCTGTGCCATCAAAGACTACCTCCCCAAGCACCACTATACCAACTCCCAACAAATGAACACATCATTCCCAAATTCTCCCCAACTCCAACATCTGATCAAACAAACCACCACGATAGACAACTTCAGATTCCAAGCCCTCACTCCAAATAAAAAAAAACACAAAACACCCACAATCACTCACCCAGAACCCTGACCAATCCAATCCAATCATTCAACCATTCCCTAGAATCTCATGCAACCAAATCAAAACACACATACTAAAGAAAATAAAAAATAAAAAAATAAAAAAATAAAAAATAAAAACCTACAAGTCAAGAACAAAGCAAACTAAAATACCTCCTCCTTTTTCGATTCTCTGATACAGAGAGCAGAAAAGGGCAAATGCTTCTAGAGAAGACGACCAAAAAAGGAGTCGACCTTGTGCTGCGTCTGGAGAAACGACCGAAAAAGGGGTCAAACTCGTGCTGGCTTTGGAGAAGACGACCGGAAAAGGGGGCACCAGTTTTCTTCAATGGGATGGGTCTGCACCTGATAACAGAGATGGGTTTTTGAAGACGGAGAGACAGAGAGCAGAGAGAGATTGAGAGCGAGAGAGAGAGCAGAGAGAGACCGAGAGAGGAGAGAGAGCGAGAGAGCGAGGGACAGAGAGCAGAGGGAGACTGAGAGCAAGAGAGAGAGAGCAGAGAGAGACCGACAGATCGAGCGAGAGAGAGCACAGAGAGATCAAGCGAGAGAGAGAGAGAGAGAGAGAGGAGAAAAGAGGGTTTTTGGTGGCGGGAGAGGGAAAAAAAGAAGTGGGAAAAATTAAAGGGCTTACCGAAACATCGGTAATACATTTTCCGACATTAATTTTCGTCGGTAAAAAAAAAAAAAAATCATCAGTAAAGGTCTCTAATTTTAAATTTTTCTAAAAATAAAATTAAACTTTACCAATGTTTTAAAAAAAATATCGCTAAAAGTTCATTTTACCAATCATCAATAATAGTCACTAATATTTATTTTTCCTAAAAATGAAGTTAATAATAAAATTGAACTTTACCAACGGTTTTCAAGGAAACATCGCTAAAAGTCGATTTTACTGATGTTTTGTAATTCGTTAGTATTTTTATAAGGAAAATCAATTTCTTGGGACCCACGGAAGTGATAAATCAATTGAAGAATTAAAAAATGAAAACCAAGGTATTGAAGCTCTGCATGGGGTCCACACTACCTGGTTGGAAGATTTAATTCAAGCCAAACAAAGAAGAAAAAAAAATTGCAAAAGAAAATCCAGCCTATGAAGGACATCCAAGGTAAGGGAATTTCAAGCATTGCACATAGAAGTGGGGCCCATCATGTGTTCCAATTGATAATACAAAACTGAATTTCAGATTTTGAATTATTTAAGCCAAGATGTAATTTGGGGAATTTCTTAAGAGATGAAGTGGGCCCAGATTTTGATAGACTAAAGCAAATTTCAATGTCCTAAATATGGAGGGTAGTAATCAAGAAGTTGCAAGATAAATTCAAATCCAAAGAGTCCAGGTTTCCTTAAAAACTCTACAAGTTGGATTTCGGTCAAGATATATTTCCAAATATTTGGAAACTTTTGCAAGCCAAGAAGCTATCCAAATGAGATATCACACGTCCAACCCTTTGCCTTCCCAAGCTTCTCCATTCCAAGTTGATGTCTAAGCCATGATTGAAGATAAAATTTAAGATTCAAATTTTGAATCTTGAATCAAGAAAGAAAAAAAAACAAAGAAAAAAAAATCCAAAAGAGGCTTTACACGTCCAAAGCCATGAAGGTTCAAGATGATATAGTCCAAGTGGGGTCCAAATGCATTCAAATTAGAATTGCATTGCAAATCTGATTTTTAGACTTGAAATTTATTTGGAAGAAAACTGGGCCCAAGAGAGGAAGTTGCATACGATAAGAAGAATCCTATTTTCACTAAGATTGTGGGCCAACGCCAAGAAACTCTTTAAAAACCCTCTTGGACCCCACACTACTAATCTTAATTCAACTTGGACCCCACACTATTAATCATTACCCAAATCAAAACCTAACAAGCCAAGTCATCAAAAATACATAAAAGGAGCCAAAAAGAGGCTGCACGTGAATCCATCTTCCCCCATTCCTCTTGGACGACCAGCAACACCTTCTCTTTTTCCATAATTTTTTTCTGCATCTCTCCCTATTTCCATCAATATTTCATCCAAGGCCTTTCCTAAGGCACACCACCACTTGGATTTTTACGCTGCCACGCCACTGCCGTTGCTACCGTTACTCCACCATTGGACCAACCATTCATCATCTTCCCTTGCTTCGATTTGTAATTCGTCGGTAATAATCTCTATTTCTACTTTTCCTAAAAATAAGTTAAATTTAATATTGAAAAGCAGCCTTTTAGTGACATTTTTTAGAAAACGTCGGTAAAAGTGGGGTTTTACCAACGTTTTTCTAACAAACATCGGTAAAAGTAGCGTTTTACCGACATTTTTCCAAAAAAAGTCGGTAAAAGTCTCTTATTTTTTAAGTAATTCTAAAATTGATCTTTTACCGACGTTTTATAACAAAACGTCGGTAAAAGTGGGGCTTTACCGACGTTTTAATTCGTCGGTAAAAGTCTCTGATTTTCTAAATAAGTAATTCTAAAATTGACTTTTCCCGACGTTTTATAAAAAACGACGTTTTAATTCGTCGGTAAAAGTCTCTGATTTTCTACTTTTACTAGGAAAATAAGTAATTCTAAAATTAACTTTTAACGACGTTTTAATTCGTCGGTAAAAGTCTCTGATTTTCTAGGAAAATAAGTTGTTTCCAAAAATTGACTTTTACCGACATTTTATCAGACTTTTAGCGATGTTTTCTAAAAAACATCGGTAAAAGTCCGGTTTTTACCAACGAAATTATATACGTCGGTAATGAGTACTCTTTTCCGACAAATTTATAAAAGCGTCGCTAAAAAAACGTCGCTAAGGACACGTTTGTGTACACTTAATTTCCATGGAATGGTGAATTTGCCACATCAGCAAATTCTATGGTTTTGAAATACTTTAGAAAAGGTTTTCCGCGGAAGTCACAAATTCATGTTTGGTGCAAAAAGTTTTTCTTTGATGAATTTGTGCTAATGTTGTTTGGTGCGGATGTGGATTCCTTACGGAAAACTAGTATTTATTGTTTGGTGCGGCAATTTTCCGTAGAAAAATAACAAAACTACATACATATCAATTACTTTCAATTTGTCAATTACATACATATAGATTTATGTCCCCACCAAGTTTAGTAATAAAGTGATCAGATTGACCTATCTTCATTAAAAAAATGCTAACACCACCTTTACAGGACTCTTGTTTCTTTCTATTTGAAAGAGAAACAGTGTTCAAAGGAGAGCATCCATAGTGCCAACTTCTACAATAAAGAAACTGCCATTCAGCTGGTTGTTCTTTACAACTTTTTTTCACTATTCATATATTATAACTTTCAATACAAAGCAATAAAGTATGGAGCATGATTATTATTCTCCACCATTAGTTACGATGGGATTGGCGTCACATACAAGAAAGAGAAAGAAAAGGGAAAAAAAAAAAAGTTTGGTGCCATTGTTGGGGATGTTGCACTAGGGGCCATGTTAAGATGTACATTTAGCTGCACAAACCAATCTTCAGCAAACAACAAAAAACTTGCAAAAATCTTTAGACATTAATTAGTCTCTCCTCCATGCAAATACAATCCTAGCCACACCAAAGATAATGTCCAAGGGAACATCAAGTTAACTTGCGTCCTTGAAGCTTCAAATATCAAACACAATCAACTATACCATCCCTACTGCTCTAATAAATCCAACACATCCACATAAACCATCCCTGTTACTCCAAAGATCATCTCAGTTTTCTCAGTTTTGGTTTTCTCATTTTGTTTTCTAAACAAAAACCATCCACATAAATACAATCCTGCTGCTCTAATAAATCCAACACATCCACATACTGCACTATGCACATGATTCCACATAGCATCAAATTACAACTGTAGCTTATGAGAACACCTATTTATTCCCTTTGAACATGGTTTATGGTTTAACATAACCATAAATGGGTACAACAATAGGTAACACTCCCACTTCAACCACAACCATATCAATATCCATGCACACATATCCATTAAAGCTATGAATACATCCATATCCATCCAAATATAGACCATGTCAGGAATAAAACAACAGCAGCCACATTTGAAAAAGTTCACCACAACATATTAAGGCAACTCAGTCAAATGTCATGACTCTATAATCATGGACAAACTACATTACTTAAAAGGAAGGAAAATACTTAAGATAGAGTTACTCCAAGGTCTTAACATTAAACATTAAACATCTAATAAATTAATGCCCATCCCACATCTGATGAGCAATTGTGTCTCGTAGCTCACATGCAAATCGAGTGTCCGCATCACTCGAAACAGATCCAACTTCCGGTCCCTCCTCAAAGTTCATGTCTTCATCAACATCCATCTCTTGTGCATGCTCTTCCTCCATGTCATCATTATAATTCCATTGTTTGATGTAGTTATGCATAAAGCAACAAGCAACAACTATCTTCGCTTGTGTCTTGAGAGGATACCGCGGTGCTGTTTGTAGGATGGGAAAGCGTTGCTTCAATACTGCAAAAGTACGCTCCACTACATTTCGTAATTTAGAATGTCGTAAATTATAGAGTTCCTTGGGTGTTTGTGGTGCTTGTGTGGTTAACCACTCTTTGAGATGATAACGCACTCCCCGATATGGTGCAATAAACCCTCGGGTGTTTGCATAACCCGCATCAACCAAATAATACTTTCCTACAAAGAAATTTACTCTATGAGAATGAAAATTCCGAAGTATATCATAGAAATAAATTTATCCTACAAAAATAAAATATTCTTTATTTATGAAAGAAGTGAATTGGAATTTACCTGTTGGGACTTGAAGCCTATTATATGGTCGTCTCCACAATGCATCTTGTAGTATTTTAGAGTCAGACGCTGACCCTTCCCACCCAGCAAATACGTATTGAAATCTCATATCAAATGATACAACAACCATGACATTTTGTGAGAGAAACCCCTTTCTGTTTTGGTAACGCACCTGATCTTCCGAACGAACCCATGCAGGTATGTGTGTGCCATCAATTGCTCCAATACAATCCTAATAATAAACACAGTTATGTTAAACCCATTGTAATAAATCAAGCAAATTTAGGTCACAATTAAATTACCTTGAAGTAGGGGTTGAATAATGGGTTCGTAGCAATTTCTGGAGGAGTCTCACTTCCTGCAGGCTTAATATAATGAGGACAAAGCCTCAAAATCGCACTTAACACCTTGTTGAAGTACCTACTAATAGTCTCACCAGAGTGTTGGAATCGATTCTGCATAACTCGATTACGCTCATTGTGAGCTATCGTGAATAAAAAAATAGCAAGCTGCTCCTCAACCGTAACATTTCGTGAGTCAGCTAATAGGTCTCTTTGCCTTAACTCATTTGAGAGATTAACGTAGCATCCTTTGCTGACTCGTAATAAATCAAAGCAATTGCGCTCATGCCCAATCAATAACTCATCCACAAATGATTCACCACTTAAGATAGAGTTATGAACTCTATCTCTATGGCCATATGAATAATAGTACCCAAGTACACATATAAGAGCCACAGTCTGGGCACAAAAGAAAAAGAACTCCATATCCTCATCCATTTCGTAATAAAATAAAATCTACAATAACACAAAAATAATATACCAATACAGAATTGTATATCATCCACTTAGTGCATATCAACCAAATAAAACAAACTATACAGCAAAAAAGAAATACCACTCATGGAAACAAAGTTCATGCATATTCATAGCTGAAAATCCACTAAATACATATCCACTATTTTCTGCCATGTTGCAAACAAAATAAAAACATGGCCAAAAAAGAATTACCCCAAATTGGCATATTTGTATGCCATCCATCCACTAAATACATATCCATTGTTTTCTGTCATATTGTAAACAAAATAAAAACATGGCCCAAAAAGAAGTACCCCAAAAAGTTGCCATGTTTTGACAACTAACTCGTTTTGACAACTAACTTAAGCAAAACATAAGTGCTTCATCACTCCTATGTCAAAACATAGCTCCCATCATCACTCTAATCCAAATTGATCTCTATTCCAAGTTGACTTAGTATCCATGGTTCACGATCACCAGGAGGCAACGCCAAGAAGAATTCTGCCTTCCTTTCAATTTCTATTACATTAAGTGCTTTAAAGTATATAGCATTCGGAAGTCCAACATCATGAAGTGCTGCGATGCACTTGTCCATATCTGGACGCTCTTTAGCTCTTTTGTTTGCATAATCAGACATGGCATTTGCTATTGTCTCCACTGCAGTAATCAATGCCTGACCCATATTGGATCGGTTTCTTACTATATGACGAGAAGTCATTGCAGTACTCATCTGGCGTTGCCTCCTATTGGTGCCTATGGACACATCAATATCCTCATATGCATTTTCTTCATACGCATTATCCAAATCATCAGCTTGTGTCTCTTCTTCAGCTTGGGTTTCTATAGGTTCTAGATCATTGCTGGCAAACCCATCTCTACCATCAGCAACACTATCACCAAAGATGATAGCCAGTGAAGCCCAATCAGGGAATGTCTTGTTCTTATAATGAGCTGCCTTAGGATGTGCCTGCAAGTGATTAAAAATAGCTCAAGATAGTGGCAAAATTATCTTTCACCACATTAACATGAACTATTAAAAATTAGACGTATGATTTGACTCACCGCTACATATTCCTTCCAAACTTGAGGCTCAGCAGTGACCATTTTTCTTGTATCATCCCATCCAAATCCACTAAGGTCCAGCATTGCTTTCAGATCTCCATACGTCTTCTTCAATGTTTTAAACCTATTTTTCAGTTTATCCTTACTAAAAAATTCACCATATTGAGTCTTCATTTCCTTTGTCAATAAATTCCACCCTTCACAGGTGAAACCTCCTTTTATGTTGCGTCCATCTTTACATTGATCAAGCATAAGTTGGATGAGTGTGTCATCTTGAAGTGGTGTCCATTTCAGATGTTTTTGGAAGGGGGGCGAAATTATCATTTGTATTTTGCGATTCCATTCCTACAAATTTTATCGAGGATGAGAATATAAATAATATGTAAAATCTGCAAATTAGTATTTCACCTTAAAAAAGATACTCTTGTTTTATAAAAACATCCTTCTCTTCATAGAGTTTAGTTCATGGTTATAAATTCTTTCAGCTAGCAAAAACATATGACCCTACATTGCATACACATTTGAGATTAAACAAATTGAAGTCTATGATAGTATACAATTTTACAATATTAGGATTTAAGAAAAATCTGAAAGCTACAATAGTTAAGTAATTTGTAAATGAATGGTACAGATTGAGCCATCAGAAATATAATACCCTTCATAGGAATAATCATCATAGACATACCCAACTAATTAAAAAAAAAAACACCATCATAAATCAATCACATCAAATAATAATTTGTTGAAGGCATTAAAATTCAAACATTGAGAAAGTGATGCCCAGAGTCAACCCACAGTAGGCAACCCACTCCTTCCATCCTGTTACAACTCATCAATGTTACAGCCCATCAATGGATAGAGAAAAATCACAACAAACCCAAATGAAGAGAGACCTACTGTGGGCCAAATCCTACACCAAACCCAAATAAGACAGAAAAATCTGACTGATAAACATTGCAAACCCACTTTATATTTGCTAAACACAACAAATATATTTCAAACAGGTGAGAAGGTTGAGGAAGAAGAGCACTTTCCTAAGTCAAATGGCAGCAAAGACAGTCCCATGTCTTTATCTTATTTATGTACAGCCTGAGAAAGGGATGTTGGCAAATAAAGAGGATTTGGAAAATCCAAATCTTTACCACTATGCTCTCTTCTCTAACAATATCTTAGTTACAACAATTCTTGTCAACTCAACTACTATGCATGCCAAGGTAAAAGCCGTAACACAGATTTGTTTTGTTTTTTTTTTTTTTTTTTTTTTTTTTTTTTTGTGTGTGTGTGTGTGTAAGACGTGGGATCATGACCCTTCATTTATCAAACATATTGTGGGTTGAATCCCACCCCAAACCCAAATGAGAGACAAGCCTACCATGAAACAGAGAAGAAATGGGGACGAAACTGAAACAGGGGGTCGGACAGAAGAGAGAAATGGAAAGAGAGGGAGAGAGAGAGAGAGAGAGAGAGAGAGAGAGAGAAAGAAAATGGGGAAGTGAGATGAGATAGAGACAAAGAAGGAAACGATCAGAGAGTGTTACCCAGATGGAGGCAGCCCCTTCAGCTTGAAGGCGAGGAAGGAGAAGATGATCGCTTAATCCAGGCTGCTAGGGTTTTCACCAGAAGATGGAGTTGCTGGGTGAAAAGGTTTGGAAATGATGCTTATAAAGGGGGGGCAACTTTTCTGCAGAAACGAATTTCCCATACCCCCCTATCAGAATCCCATTTCCAATCCTAGTGCAGAAAAATCTAACGTGGCATGAAACCTATTTCCGCGGATTTATCCGCACCAAACACATGAAAAACCCCATTTCCACAGAAAACCAGGGTTTTTTCTGTGGAAATGGGTGACACAATCAATCCCTAAAAGTGCAAGTTGTTGCAAGTTGTTGTAGTGAACCCACCACTAAAATCTTAGGTTGGGATGGAAGGAGAAGGGCCCTAAGGGCGTTTTGGGTATTTTAAAGAAAACAGAGAAAATGAAATGTTAACCGAAACTTAAGTCCTTTGAAATGTGAGCATTTTTTAGTCCTGATTTGAAATCTGGAAAAAGTCTGGGCCCTATTTTAAAATTTTCCCTTAATTCTTAAATAAGATGAGATTACAACAGAAAACTTCACCAATATCAATCGCCACTTGATGGAGGGACATTCCTAACCAATTTTTTTACCAGATTTTTTTTCTATAATCAAACATGAGGAATTGAGTAGATACAGGCAGCCATCATAATTTACATTTATGGCTAGTTTGGCTAGTTTGTGTAACGCGACTGTAACGTGGAGATGGAAGTCCGGGGAAGGCTCGACACATGTTTCTGCTCTCTCGTGTAAAAATAGCTAAAAATATCGATTTACTGTGGAGAATCTCTGTGCGGCCAACAAGGCACAGAAAATCTAGGGAAGCAGAAAGATCATGCACAAACAATCAAACATGCCCTAAATATTAAAAAATGCCCTAAATATTCTTCAAAAAACATGCCCTAAATAAATAAATAATATTAAAAACATAACAATCCATGCACCTGAATATTAGTAGTGTTCATCAGATGCAGTGCGAGATTTTGAACAGTAAGCACCACAATTCAGTAAGCACCACAATTCGTAATCCTTCCAGCTGAATGGTTGGTTTTGATTAAGTGCTAAAAGAGATTCCCCTGCTTTTGAGTATAAGACAAAGTTGCCAAAATGAGACTGCTCCAAATGCAACAAATTGAAACTTCGACTGCTTTTGTGGAGGATACCACCATGGACAGGAGAGAAATTTTGTTGGACGAAATTGGCAGATCACCTCCATTTGATATCAGTGTCCATCAGAACTGTCCCATTCTTCAAAATTCCGCTGATCCAAACACCCACTATGAAATCATTGCCAACTAGGGAGCACTCAATTTTGCAACATGTTCATCTGAATATGATATTCTTTGAAATTCCAATGATTGATTTATCTCATGTATCAACCATGGAGTCAATGCCAAATGGATATGAGCCAAATGAAAATTAGCGAGAACAAGATGACAAGTAAATAAAAATGGCATTGGTGGAATGCAAAAAGAGACAACAAAGAGAGGAACAGAGCTGCCATTGCCATTCAAGAGTGTTGTTTTCAGTTCTCAATATATTGCCTCTAAGGAAAGGAGCAAAACCCAGCTTTTGACGGGATAACCTCTGATACTTGGAGGGGAAGAAAAACTAAAGGTCCTGTGCATACCCACCACATTCACATCAAGTCATCAACGTTGTAGACCGGAAGGGATATATTTCAGTTTTACAAACTCTGAGGGCCAATTTGCCAGCTTTATTTTGAATTTTCCTTGAATTCATAAATTCATAGCAAAGAGTGGTGGGTTAATTTAATAGATATGTGAAGATGGAGAACCATCATTTTCTCACTTAGTTATTGAGTTCCTAAGATTTTAGTCTAACAAAGTATTGATAAAAGGATTGAGTAAAGGAAAACTGAGATATATAATAAGAGACCCTTATGTTAAGGGAATTTGATCTATTCGAGTGATGGCTGAGTAATCATTTGATGACTAATTGTAAATGTGCGCCTTTATCTCTAAAATATTGACGTCTGTCATAGGAATGAATCACTTATAATTACTATGAATGACCATTTTCTAACAAAAGAGAGACAATTTACCGCACCTTTAGGTCAAGTTTGTACATTTCAAAGACAAAATCCTTATAGAACTTCACCTTTAATCCCCAGTAAAATAAGGGCAAACAATCGGGCCCTAAAGTTTTGAGTCTATAATTGATATATCAAAAAAAGAGGGTGCAGACAATTAATGATTTAAGTGATACTGATTGCATAAACTCACAGGGACCCATAGATACCAATGAGATTTGCAGTCTGAGTTGATTAAAAAGGTCTAAGTTTTGCCAACATTTCTCAAAAGGTGGGCCACATCTGATGGCCCCCAATTCAATGGACCGAAATAAAAGATATTCACAACCACCACATCAAACATCCATCATGATTCATGATCACAAGATCATGAAAGGAAGGACATTTGGGCCTCCTTTATTCCCAAAAGGGACGAACACAGCTCCTTGTTCACGCCCTTCCAATTCTCCCTATATGATCTGAGATACACAACTTTAAATGCAGTGAACGTCTGTTTCCAATAAAATCTTTTAATAGAAGAGAATGATACAGAATATTTTGCAAAAATCCAAAAACATAAAGGCCTTATGTAAACCGATTAAAGTTGTTATGGAAAGAAGAACAAAAAGACCCCCAAACATGCATAGCACCAAAAAACTGATACAGATTCCACTAAACAAAAACCAACCATATTCCCACGACACAGTGAAAAGGAAAGCCTATATAGAAACTCCATCTCAATAGAATATAGCACATAAAACCCAAAAGCAATAGAAGACTATCATATCCGTGAATCTATTTGTTCAAAACAAAATCAAAATCCAAACGGACAGCATGTTTACAGAGCATGTTTACAGAGCAAAATAAGAAAAGCCTAAATAGAAACTCCGTCTCAATATAATATAATAGAACTCAAAAGCCATAGAAGATTATCATATCCATGACTCTATTTGTTAAAAAAAAAAAAAAATCAAAATCCAAACAGACAGCATGTTTACAGACCAAAATAAAAGAACCCCATTGAAAAGAACATATTAAAAGAAGAAAATACCTTTAGATATCTGAAAAGAAGAACCCAACAAGATACCAACAACAGCAATAAGGGTAGAGAAGGAAAGAGAGGAGTCTCATGAAACCAAAGGACTCGGTGGTATAGGAAAGCATAACTTCTTTCATTCAAAGCAATTAAGAAAGGTGCTTTCCATATACCCCTAGTCCTCAAGCTCCAAGAAACCCACTCTCATTCCATGTCATACCCATCTTCTTCTTCTTCCAAGCATGAGAACGAGGTAATATCATACCCATCCTCTTCGAACTGGGAAGGGAAGGGAAGGGAAGGGAAGGCTTCAAAGATCAGAGGGCAGGAGGTTGATCTAATTTATAGAGATGGGGAAGGTTGCTAGGGTTAGGGTTTTGGTGGTTGGGGACTCATCTGGACCGGGTTCAACGATCCGAGTTAAAGTTCAATAAGCAAATGATTGGATTGGGCCTTGAGATATTATAGCGAGCCCAAACAGGTCATTAGCCTTTAGGCAATTTTTTTTTTTTTTTTTTTTTTTTTCCTACATCGAATGGGTTACAGAGGAACGGGCAAAACAGATAAAGAAGGGAAAGAAACAGAAATGAAAAAAAAAAAAAAAAAAGAAAGAACAAATCAACCCAGACAAAACACCATGAAACTGGTAAGCACTCCACTTCAAGTTCTATACTTATGACAGCGTTACTCCTTTTTTCTTTTATGTACCACTCATTTGCTGTTAAAACTGTTGACAGAAGGAATGAGAAAAAAACTGTGAAAGTTGGCCGATTCAACTTGGACAAGAGATCAGCTACTTTATTCTAAGACCTTCTGCAAAATTTTATTTACCAAGTATCAAAGGCTTTAAGGAAATTATGGAGCCTTTTCCAAGTAAACATGAAATCCCAAGAAAGGTTCTTTTCTTTGATCAAACTTTCCACAAGAATGAGTCAATCTCCTTCAAGTATAACTCATTTAATCACATACTCATGGCAAATTAGAACTCCTTCATAGAGGGCATTTAATTCAGCTTCAAGGTGGGTGCACTATTTCTATTGCTCCAGAGTATGCAACCATCATCTCTTCCCCATGATTCCTTACAATGCCCCATAATCCTGCTGTTTTGTTAACATAGTTGAAAGCCCCATCAAAATTCAATTTAAAAGATCAATCCTTCAAGTGGTGGGGTCCACTCCTCTTGATGAAGCCCTGCAAAGACAACTACAAGGGAAATAGAGTGAGTAATATTCCACTCTAAAAGGGCTAATTTGGTCCATTGAATAACTGAACCTAGTAATATTGGGCACTGTTGAAATAGGTAGGTGCTTCTCATCTTCCATAAATACCAACAAATTGTAACTCTAAAGCCACTTGTTGTTGTTAAACGACTTGTTCTAAAACCAATGAGAAAAAGTGGGGGACATGTAAGGTCTATGAATATAGCAAGGTAAGTGATTCTAAATGTCCACAGCAATAGGACAATGGGCAAAAAGGTGGTTCACTGTCTCATTTTCTAATGTGCATAACACACATTTTGGGTCCACAGAATTTAAGATATCATTGAGATCCAAAGGAACTAGCAATCTACCTAGCAATAGGCGCCATGTGAAAAGTTGGATTTTGGATGGGACTTCCAAATTCCACGCAATCTCTTCCATGGCATTTGAGGGCCAATTTGCATGCCTTTCATAAACTTATAAATAGCATTAACCGAGCAAGTCCCGGCTTGCTCACTCCCCAAATATCTAAATGTCACTTCCTCCCAGCGGAATTGACAAAAATTGCTCCTTTAGGCAACATTTAAAACTAATAATTATATCTTAAATAAAGGGGCTTTGGTCATACAATTAGGCCAGAGAGATTGTAAACGGGCCGGTTCGGGTCGGTCACATGTGGAATTCATGATTTCAGGTCCTGTCACGTTTTTTAAATGGATCAAATTACCTCAACCCGCACTCGAGAGTAGGTCAGCCTGACCCGATCCGTCCTCACCCATTTTACATGTGAAAAAACAGGAGGCGGGAAGGTGCTCTATTGCATATCTGCCAGGTTAAATGGCCTTGACCTGGAAAATCCTTTTGGGGCCCACTACAAAAACCCAAATGACTCAATTTAAGGGCCTCCTTGTGAATGAGCATATATACTCAAAGTTTATCCCAATATTATTTGGTTCCATTGTAACATTTGTAGTTTGATATTATCGCTGCCATGTTTAATAGAGTGGAAGTCCACCTTAGGTCCCACCTATCAAGAATCTAAGCGGCCTTCCATTCTATAGCATGTACTCAAATATTTCTCAAGATTCCAAAACAGGGAGATGCTATTTCGTCTAATCCAAACACGCCACCTATGCAAGATTTTATGCCAGCTAATGCAACCTTTCAATTGATTCCTTGGATTGAAAAAAAAATCAAAGAAAAGATTTTGCATAGGTGGCGTGTATGGATTGGATGAAATAATATCTCCCTATTTCTACGAAACAAGGGATCCAGACTCATTTCTCAAATATCTCTTGGTCTCACTCTAAGATTTGTTTATCCTTATTTTTTTTATCAAATGAACAATTAAATGGTGGGACTAACACAGATTGAAGTAAAACTTGGAGGTGCCCCATATAAGAGGAGGAAGTGTAGTTTTAGTTGTTTAGATTTCAATAGGTAGAACCCACTGCAAATTCTCAGGCTTTTTAATTCACGATTTCTCTAAGTACAAACCTTTGAGGAACTGAACCAAAAAAGAAAGGGAACCTATAGGGTCAGGGCTTATTGCTTTTTTTGAGCGTGTATTTACATATATATACATGCAAGTGGCAAGACCCATTTGGCAAAAGCGTACTAGACCACAACACGTTATGTATATGGGTTGGACGAGCGAAATGCATTACAAACCATTTTGAAATTAATGGGATCCATAAAAAAGAACTTAATGTCGGAAACTCTCTAGGCGGTAGTTTCCACTAAAGAAACTTTCAATTTCCCCACCAGTCGAATGCATATCAACAATGGATAACCCTCCATTCTACCAGATTAGTCAACTAAGTGTTTTTATGTTGGATTTCCTAGCACACTTACAATCACTAATATATTGTTGATTTTGGAGATAAGAATATATACTTAATTAATTTACCTTATAGATGCCATTTAGCAGCCATCAGTCAAATGGGTCTTCAACATGCATCATTAGAACATGCACCATCAACAATGGATAACTCTCCAAATTAATCAAAAAAAAAAAAAAAAAATTATGTTGGATTTCTAACACACTTACAATCACTAATATATTGTGGATTTTATAGATAAGAATCATCACCTCCCCCTTCATCATCATCAAAGCCTTGTCACAACTATGCTGGGGTCGGCTACACGAACTTTGTTTCTTTGTTCCAATTTTAGAGATAAGAATATATACTTAAATAATCTACCTTACAGATGCCATGTAGCAGCAATGTGTCAAATGGGTCTTGAACATACATCATTAGAACATCTCCATCTCCTCTTTCTTTGAAGAAGGCGTGGATGCACTCCTACATGTTGCATTATAGAACTAAACTGGAGAATAAACTGTTGGAAATAAGTGGGCCTCGTGGATGTAATTTCAAAACTTTTGACCCACTTGACTCAGGGATCAAACGTCCATAAGGCCATCAACCATATCCAGGATGCAATCCCTCATACTCATATACCATATACAGCAATATTACAAACAACACCATGCAAAATAATCTACAAAAGATTAGAGAAGCAGATTATACCTTTGCTGCCCGGTTGTGCTCTAATGGAGAATGAAACTACTTTAGATCTCCAAGACCTCTTAGCCTTCCACGCTATGACCCATACCAGATCTCTTCTCTATAGGAGATGGGTAGGATCTCCTAAAGAAAACAACTAGAAGCTCTAAACGAAACTAGAAGAGAACTAGAAGAAGAAGAGAAGTATGTGCAACTATTGCACAAAGGGGGCTGGACGTTTTTCCAAGATTGTATCTATCCCAGCCCCTTTGTTACTCCTTTTATAGCATTAAGCAACATCCTTCTCTTGTACTAATTGAAATAGAAGTCTTACTTCTACACAAAATAGTAACGTTACTATTACCACTATTAGAAGTCCCACTTCAAATAGAAATAGTAACTTCCTAATTCCTTCATCTTAGAGTTCTAGTAGGATTAGTATCTTTCCAATAACTTGGGCTAATGTGGGGACCACTAGGGATTCCACAGAAAGCTGGCTCCAACTGGGACACGTGACCCCACATCTCATGTGCAATCTGGACCCACAGTTAATTGCAAATAACACCAATATATAAATGCAATTGCACTCCAGTCTTAGGAATAAATTACAATGAAGACCCTATACTTCCCGATTACCACAATTAAGCCCCTCTATCAATATCCATGGATTAACTGGACTAAAAACTGTCCCACCAATTTAGATCCACATCTTATTATCCTTGAGCCCCAATTAATCACAGTGATCATCAGTACCATCCAATTAACTCTTAATCGAAATGGGTGCGCACTTACTAATGATAAATCCATTAATTGGCACAAGGGGATAATATAGATAGATTCCATCTTGACCATTGGATGTTCCCACAGTCCTACTATCACGTACCCAAGACACCGAGGTGTTGACCTACAGTTGGCCTCACTCATTGGTGACTCAAAGCAAATGAATAGATAGAAACTTGAGTTCATCAATGTCTCAGGATTGAGAGCCTATTGCTAGGGAATTATGAGAGCAAACCTTAAACTCGAGACAGTATTCTATAAGGTGCTTCTCATGGTCCTTCAATACATCCAATGTACCAGCACCGTGATCCAGAATCTTACATTCTGATGATCGAGACAAATCACACTATCTTATAGTGATCAAAGCGCTGCCTTATCAGATGAGATGTCCAGTCTCATCACCGGTTGTGAAGATGTTTAAGTATAAGATTTATGACAAATGTTTCCTGTGTGTGGATCTCATCCATACACATATATCACATCTAATATACTAATGGGACCCGGTTAATCTCATAAACCATTTATGTCATACGCATTGGTCATGTGCATTAAGTAATAAAATACTATTCATCTCATGAAAGGAAAGCATGATATTATTGATAAATAAAGAAATTAATCAATTTATTACATCATCTGATGGATCGAGTCCATACAATCTAACATAAACTCCACAAGCCAACTCGTAAAAAGTGAAAGAGGTTGGATAGTTAATTGGCTATGCATTTGGCACAACAGAAATTGTAAAACAAAGTGGGAGATTTCTATATCATGAAAACCAGATGTGTAACAATGGAAGTCACTGTGGTTGACTGAAAGTACTAAGTTAGAGAATAAATTTCAGAAGGCAACTTATCAAAAGTAGAAGAGGTCAAATAATCCATTGCTTATGCATTTAAAGCAGTAGAAATTGTAATGCAAAATGGAACATTTTAGTCTCATGAAATCCAAATGTATAAATATGGAAGTCAAAACAATAATTCTATAGTATAATTTTCAAATTCTACACCACACCAATGCAAATAAGAACAAATAGTCAATTTTTTTTGTGCCAAAGTATTGTAACTTATTATAGTTTGTAGCACATCTAGCACAAAAGGATAAAAAACAAATCCAAGTAAACTAATATACATCAGATATACATTAAGAGAATATTTTACATCACGTTCATGAAAAAAAAAAAAAAAAAAAAGATGTGAGCTGAATACCCTTGGGCCTGTTTCTTTGCAAGAATTTCTAACAGTAGTTCAGGCTGTTTATAAATTCCAGAATTCCTGTAAAAAATCTCATGTTCATTTACCAGAATTCCCAGCATTTGAAGCAAGTAGCATTTTGAAATCCCAAAAAAGTGGATTTTCCAAATACTAGCTCTTGCTCTAGCATTTTAGAATCTACGCATTCCAGGAGGAATTGGGAGAACTCTGATTCTCTCAACGAAAGAAGACTTTCATCTCCCCTAGGCCATAGCAAGAAAATCAGCTCCAACCATCTTATTCCTTTGCAGTCCTTTCATCGATATATATGCTTCTCCTTATTAATTTTTTTTTCTAATCTCTTCCATCCATCATTTTTCTTTGGGATTTGATGGAATGGGAAGAAGAAATGGGTTATGCCCACAACTCCAAGGAAAACCTGTATGGGGTTAGGTGTTTGCATTGCCTTCTTGGATGGGCACCGAGAGTTGCAGTAAAACTCGATCATCGTCTCCTTATCGCCGGTTCCACATTGGCAGGATGGAATGGGCACCGTTCTACAAAAATAGGAACTATGAGATCTGAGCAAAAAACACAGTTGTCCAATATGAAGAAAACCAAAGAGAAAAGGTATGGATTTGATGATTTTAGTTGCTAATATTGATCGGATAAAAGATGCTATGGATTATAAAATGGGTATGGATTTGATCTAATAATGGGTGCTATATGGATTGTGAGATGGGTATGGATCAGACGATTATAGGTGCTATGGATTGTGAGATTCGTATGGGGGAGCTGATGATAAGCGTTGGATTGTTGTTACATTGATTATACACGGATCAATGTATATCTTTTACCATGGATCATGGTGTGTACATGAGGTTATGGTTTCATGAATTATGAATCAAGATTTTATTTTGTGTGCATTTATTTTGTTTTTCTTTTCCTTTTTGTGTAAGTGCAAATCCTTGTTGGGTCTTGTTGCTGATCCATGATCTAAAGTGTGCAAAACAATATACAAATAATGCATATAAACATGTAGTGCAATTTTTCATTGAGTATGCAAAATTGTATATTCATGTCCATTTTAGCATTGAATATGTATACAAATAATGCATATAAACATGTAAAATTTCACTCATAAATTTAAGTAGCTATGAAAAAGGAATTTGTACAATCTAGGTTACATGAAATTTAACTAATTTAGCGTCTGACATGCAACATGGCACTCAAATTCTAAAAAATAATAACAAATATATACAATTAAAAAAAGACTAAACATCATCAAATTTGAAAAAGCAAAAACGAAAGAGGAGAAAAACAGTGCCCAAACCCAAGCCAAGGCTTAACTAAGTTAAAAAAAAAAAAAAAAAAAAAAAAAAAGAAAATCTAATAATGAAACTCACTTCCAAATGAGAAACAAACCTTTGTGTGCTTAGATCAGTTTCATAGTGGAAATGTCCATCTTATAATAAAAAGTCAATCACAAATATAAAAAATTAAAAAAAATATCCAACCTGGAAACTTGTTAATGTTCAAGTTCCTTTTGTTGATAGACTTGTGATGCTATCAGCAAATCATATTTCAATCAGATGACAAATGCAAGGCAGCCTACAGACATGTTGTAGAAGTGAAGATAAAATATGAGTAGACCTATATATTCACAATTAAGTATAATGAAAGAGGCAATATAAACTTGATTAGAAAATAAAATTAAAATGAAAAGAATTCTCACCTAAAGGAGTGAAGCTGCACAATTGTGGAAATGGCTCAACAGAACAAATTTGGTAATACACATTGAACCACAATAACAAAAAAATGTAACAATAACAAAAAAATAAATAAAATGTGACTTTCTTGATTTGTTTATAGGGAGAATAATGAGAAATAAAGTTCTCTAAATAAATCAAGAGATGCGTTTAATGAGCTTCGCGGATGAAACATGAACTCAAATAACGACAATCCACAATAACAGATAATGCAAAACAAGTAAAATAATCAAGGAAAATTTCTTATGACAGTCAAATAGATATGGTAAAGGTAGTAATTATAGTTTATTTTGTAGAGAGTCATGTGTAAATATATGCATGAAACAAGATAGTTAAGACTTCGACAACAATATGGTGCGGATATTTTAATAGACTACAAAAAATCTTCTGATGACAACTAGTTGTACTCTAACAATTGCAATGCATGAACCATGTTTGTCAAAATTAGATGGAATTTAATTAATTTAGATTTTACTAGTTGTGGTTGGATATATTTCTAGAATTCTTTCTTTAAATAGAAAAGTCATCTACCAAGAAAAATTTCTTGTGGGGCCCTTTTGTTTACTGTGAAACTCTATGGTTTTTTATTTCTTCGTTTTCTAATACTGATTAGTTAGATATCTCATGCTTAGATTGACTTTAAGAATATATGGGGCCCATTTCTTGAGCCATAAGACATTATTTGATACTGAAAGTCGGAATAAAACAATTGACTCTCAAATTAACTCAACAATAAACGTAACAATAGTTGAAGAAGTGCTTTTCTCCAACTAATTTTTGCTAATTAAATTATTCATTGGTATAAAAGGATCGCTCAATCCTTAATGTCCTTTGATAATATTTATTGGGCTTTTATTTTATGGGCTTCGATATATAAGATCATATCATAAGCTAATGAAAATTATATTACAAATTTGGAGGTAACTCATATATACTATACTTCAAAAGTCTCAAAAGATAAAAGCAACAACTTCATTTTCAAGATTACCAAAATATCCCCAACTTAAAAAACAATCAATGAATGCTATTATAACTCTAGATAAGGACATATGGGCAAAATCGTAAACATAGTTGAGAGTGTTACATGAGTTTTGTTATAAATACCTAGGAACGTTCCACGTTTTTGTACATAAAAACTTTATGAGAGCAGTCCTCTAGAGGTAAGCGATGTAGGTCAATCTTTCTTATCTCCCTTTTGAAGAGTGAATCTAACTCCGATTTGGTATAATCTTTTATTTTATTTTGTCCCTTTTGATGTTTGTGACTAGATTTCTTTACATTTGAAGTGTAGATTTTGATTTCCTAACCTACCCTGTTGTTTTCATAGATTTTACATAACATATGCATCTGCATGTCTATTCTTGAGATGTTTAGGGCCATGGTTCCTATGTTTATTTTTTATGTTCATTTTAATAATAGCAACTATTCTGAGTATTAGAGAATGAATCTAAATTTTGGTTAATATGTATTGGTTTTGAAAGAATGGATAAATAAGAATCAATTTGATATCGGATTCCTCCCCAAATTAATATAGATGTTTTGTATTGATGATATGAGCTGTTGACTTGATATAGGTTGGATTGTTATAGGCTGAGTCTTATTTCTGCCTTTCATTCTCTTTCTTTCTTTCTTCTTCTTCTTGGTTTTCTTCTTCGCCTAAACCTACTAGCTAGCCTAGGTTTGAGAGCTAGAGTCCAATACAAAGAGACATCCCTATATTCTATTTTCTTTTACTCAAAATAGAATCTTTTACTCAAAATAGAACCACATCAGTATGGTTGGCAATTAAATCCTTTCATGATAGAAAAATGTGATCTAATTTTCACATAAGAGACACAAACTCCAATCTCAATTTTTCTAAACTTTTAACAAACTTGTAGGAAAGATGTTTCAACTTTTGTGATTCTGTTTACAACCATGCAAACATAAATTTAGAAACCAAAATGCAAACTTATAGAGAGACCAAAACTAGAATAGTGATTACTCGAATAGAATGAAGACTGATCAAGGCTAGCATTTAACGCTATGTCATTAAGAGAGATTCGCCCTCGCTACGGTGCTTATGATTCTAGAACAACTGTCTCCCAGGATACAATGATCACGCACGCGGAAGCAACACTACAATTTGGGTGCCCAATGAACCAAAACTATGTTTGTACTCTCTCAATTACTAAATGTATGAAATTGATATATGACCTTCGATCCAAGGATGGTATAAATAGATGTAATTGTAACTTTTCACAAAAGGCACGAACCTAAAGGACATGTCTCTTCATGGGGAAGAGTCTCCTATGAATGGACACAACTTTATACATGTCTCTTCATGGTAAAGAGTTTTCTATGAAAAGACACAACTTTATAATGAATAAATGCACTTGAAACTTTAATCTAATTTCACTCAAACTTTACACACAATTTTCTAACAATCCCCCACATGAATGAAATTGACTGAAAGCAATGTAAATGATATGCAAACACTTAGAGAGTACAGTTGAAAATCTTTTGTATAGACAAAGGTAGCTTGTGGCCTTGAACCTTCCATTGTGAATAACTATCGGATTTACTAGTTGATCAGTGAACATGATGATGTCTTGAACTGCTCAATCTTTTGCGTAAACCGAGACAATAGAATTCACACAAAATCTTCTCGGACATAGTTGGTTCTCATGATTGTGTTCATTTTGGCCCTGAACAATTCTAGTTTCATTAGTACTTTAGAGAATTTAGCCTTATCATTCTCAGATAACTGACCTAATTCACACTCATATAGGTGATTCTTATTAAGAGTATTCTATTATACTCCATCTGTTTAGCCAAAATATAAGAATAATTAAAAGCTTAGCTTACCCTAACAACCGCTGCAACCATCACTATTTCTATCATAGGAATGAGTAGGAAAATTTATCTCCATAGTGATATCATTAAGTCATTCATAATTTGGTTGTCCCTTTGAACCTAGATCTTGGGATCTCCAGTCAACTAGGTTGGGTTGCCATTATGGGGACTTTTCATTCATAGGCTTTAAGCCTCATTCCCCTCGATGATCAGTTTGCTCTATAGTCAAACATTTTTTTAACGGATCTGTAATATTTACCTTGACTTTATATAATCAATGGACACAATCCCATTTGAGAGCAACTGTATTACGGTATTATGTCTCTGACAAATATGTCGAGACTTTACCATATTACTTTGTGCCATACAAACCGTTGATTAACTATCACAATGAATATAGATAGTTGACACAAGTTTAGAAGCATAACCAATGAATATACAATCAATAGTTTTAGTTCCTCCCTTCGTCCTTCTAGGAATTGGAACCGTCACTTTAACTATACACCCTTGCACTTTTAAGAACACCCCTGCACCTTTTAGTAATTCATAGGGTGACCAAGTTATGCTTCTCCTCAGAAGCTATGATACAAATCAGAACTTGTCAATATAGTATTTATCTCACAGCGCAAAGAACTGGCCAGTACTAGTTGTGGCCACAACTTTTTACCTCATGAAAAATTCTTTAGCCACTATATCTCTTTGTCCATTACTATCAAGGCATACACATCATATCTTCATTCACTTGAGAACTTACAAAACCACTCGATTACCGAGAGTAAATATCCAAACAGGTGTTGCCTTGCAATCACTCGTATAAGTGATCAATTATAACCAATTAATATATCCATCTAGCACTCATTGGAATTTGGCCGAACAGTGCCATATCGATGCTGTGGTGGGCGACCCAAGGCAACAAACCCATCCACAACTCTATGGGGCCAGAATCTTTTACCCTTTTATATATTCTTCTTCTATACAGAGATTCAAGGTTTGGCTTTTAAGTGAAAAATGTTTTCTGAGTTACAATGGTTATAACTTCAAGGCCCTCCCTCGTCGGACCACCACAATATCCAAAAAACTCCGAGACAACCGCCGAGGAACCATAGCCATACTCCTCGCAATTTTTTTTTTTTAATAATGTACACGATCAATCCATATAATTCATATTGAAATTCAGATTTGAACAACGTATTTACTCATGTAAAACTCCCTCCATATAAAATAACAGTCGATGGGCCCCACTGATCAAAACCAAAAATAGACCTGATCTCCAAGGTTGCCCAAGGCCCCACACTTGATACAAAGGACCTGATCATCCATCGGTGGCCCTACTGGAACCCCCACAACATGCATAAATATTAAAAACCCCATAAGCATGGACTCACATTACTCAGACTTGAGGCAACTAGATGGTGGGCCAAGTTCGGCCCACACCACATGGTTCACCACCACTAGGGCGCCCATGGGTCTTCTACCAGATGTGGGGACCCGATCTTAGATCAAGTGGCCCAGTGGTCCTATAACTGATGCCGACCAAACTGCCTCAACCACTTACCACGTGTCCTGGCTGAATAGCACTTGGATGGCGAGCCATACGGGCCCACTATATGCCAGTCTAGTAGCCAATGGTCGACCCTATGTCCACTTTCAGATGTGTGGTTCAGATCCATCATCTGATGGGTTATGGGATCCCACAACCCTACGTCGACAAAGTGCATGCTTTAAAGTGTCCAATTCAATTGTGTGTATTACTATGGTAGGGTGCCTTCATCAGGGGTGGATTTGAATTAAATAAGTTTGATTAATGACTGGCGAGCAGCACAACATGATGCAGATCTCAGTCAAAAATGTCAATGATGCCAAGTACAAGTGATCATTTCTCATATCATAAAGTCCTTCCATAGCTAAAGTTAAATTTCCTATTAGAAACTCAAATCAATTTATTATCAAAACTTTGATATCAGTTAAGCATTAGATTTAATGGTCAGTTCTGACTTTAATGTCCATTTTCTCCTTGGACAGTTCTAATAAGACTGACTCAACAGGAATATACCATTGCTATGCACCACTTCTCTCAACACTTGGCATCCATCACAATTCAACTATCCATCAGGTGCCCAGCATAAAGATGGGTTGTTTATTTCATGACCCACATTCGAAGTACTAGGACTTCCATCCCCCAGGATTCATATTCCTTCTCAGAGCCTGAGTAGCAGTGCAGGGCGACCACTTGGACGGCCCTGACATCGCTACAGATGCAAGCCTTAGGAATTGATATAGTATCCCAGGCAGCCATAAATACAAATCCAGCACTGATTTTGGTTTCTAGCCATCACACCCTTATATTGACAAAAATCTGGATTTAGATGAATCTACTGGATCCCCATTTTCTGATGTAAATTATCATATAGGATCAACCCAAGTACATTCAACCACAAAATAACAATCAAACATAACAGAGTATAAAATCTACAATGCTAGTTATTGTTTCAATTGCTTGACGAAGAAGAATCCAACTACGGAAACCCACATCTTCGTACACAATTTGACAAGAATTCTACTCACAAGTATTAAAAAATACCCAATAAAAGATTTTACTTCTTCAAAAAGGAAACTCACAAAAGTGAAACGGATCTGTCTTAAGATTGTAGGAAAGATGTTTCAACTTTTGTGATTTTGTTCACAACCATTCAAACATAAATTTAAGAAACCAAAATGCAAATTTATAGTGAGATCGAAACCAGAATAGTTATTACTCGAACAGAAAGAAGACTGATCAAGGCTAGCGTTTAATGCTATGTCCTTAAGACAGATTCGCCCTTGCTACAGTGCTTACGATTCTTAAACGACTGTCTTTCAGGATACAATGATCACGCACACAGAAGCAACACTACAATCTGGGTGCCCAACAAACCAAAACTATGTTTGTACCCTCTCAACGACTCAATGTATGAAATTGATATATCACCTAGCATCTAAGGATTATATAAATAGATGTAATTATGACTTTTCACAAAAGGCATGAACCTAAAGGACATGTCTCTTCATGGTGAAGAGTCTCCTATGAATGGACACAACTTTATATATGTCTCTTTATGGTAAATAGTTTTCTATGAAAAGACACAACTTTATAATGAATAGACACACTTAAAACTTTAATCTAATTTCACTCAAACTTTACACACAATTTTCTAACAAAACTCTCTATAGGGAGCAATCCTAGGATTTGATTGTCGATTTCTTTTAGCGCTAAATATGGAATTTTCTTGAATTATTATTTTTACCTCATTCTTTTTCATGATAGTAGTCAAATGCTTTAGTTGTGGAGTTTCCTTTCCTAAGTATCTGTCAATGGTGCATTCACTAAAGTACTAGATGTCTAATGCACTACAACGACGCTGATGGTATCCATATGAAAGTTTTAATTTCAATCACCCATTTCATAGTCTTATATTACAAAACTCGTAAAATCTCATGAACTTGAATTTTCGTAATCCATTTATTTTTTATGGGTTTAATGTTGACCCCAAAGCACTGTTACTCGACAATTCTTTAAAAGACAAGCATAGGTTTAGCAGGTAGCTGATGTTCCATATCGATATACATTACTACACGTTGTCTTTCTTTTTATTGTTCTTTCTTTTTTCTTAATAAGGCCTTTTTAGTCAGTCGTCACTTGTTAAAGGATTTTTCTTCGGCAACCATTCTTTACGTTCTATATAAGTGGGCCAATATTAACCATTCCAAATTGATCTAGTGGCAATCATGTGATGGTCAAACACCAGAACATCAGGTAGTTTTAGATATCCATTTCCTTCTAGCACATAGGCAATGAATGCATACATGCATGGTCCTTATGCCGTGAGGAGAAGTATCCATTGGTCCAATTGATGGTTTGGGATTGTTTGATGCGTAGAAGTTGTTATCTGTTGAATTAATGCACTGTTCATGCATTTGCTAGGTACATGCTCCTAGAGTTTTGTGTTGCACCTCCTTGTGCATACATTGCACTTGTGAAGTGTCTCTTCAGTTGGCATGAAGTGTCTTTTGGGTTAGTGTGTTGAGTTAATTGTATTCTTGGAATACATAATTGTCCATGTATTTGCTTTTATTGTGATGTACGTAGAAATCCTATATAGGGATGTTGAGATGTTGCTTTTTATGTTATGAAGTGAAATGGACTAGAGTTTAATCATTCTGTCTTTTGTATCTTTCTTTCCTTCAAGTTGTTATATGCTCATAGAAAGGCTAGAATAGCCTACAAAGTGGTATCAGAGCCTAATTTCGAGTCTAACTGGGCGTTAGAGATTTCTACTTGAAGTAGAATCAATGGCTGTAAGCAATGGTTCAATTCAACCTTCAATGCCCATCTTTGAAGGAGAGAACTTTGATCATTGGAGCATCAAGGTGATGACATTGTTTATGTCCCAAGGTTGTGGGAGATGGTTGAAAGTGGCTATCAGAATCCAGCTGATGTCACCTCTCTCTCAGCTGCACAACAAGAACAGTTGATGGAAAATAGAAAGAAAGATGCGAAGGCCCTCTTCTTCATCCAACTAGGTATTTCCAAATCAATCTTTTCAAGAATTATTTCTTTTCAAACTGCAAAGCAAGCTTGGGACACCTTGCAAAATGAATTTAAAGGTTCATCTAAGGTGATTGCTATGAAGTTACAAACTCTACGAAGATAGTATGAAAATTTGAAGATGACAGATTCAGAAAAAATGAATGACTATTTCTCTCAAGTTATGGAGATAGTCAATCAAATTAGAATCTAAGGAGATTCTATTTCTGATGAAAAAATTGTTCAAAAAGTTTTGATTAGCCTTCCTTCAAAGTATGATGCCTCAATTGCTGCCATAGAAGAATCTAAAGATCTTTCAACCTTATCTTTGGTTGAATTGATGGGTTCTTTAGAATCTCATGAGCAAAGGCTGCTAAGGCATGAAGCAAATCCAATTGAAAGTTTTTTTCAAACAAAACTCTCAATGGGTATGCAAAATCCTTCTGAGAAGACTCAAGTTGGTCCCGGAAAGAGGCAGCATAATAACAAGAAGGGTGGAAGGTTTGTGAAAGGAAACTCGCAAAATCAAAACAAAGGAAGAGGCAAAGATGTGACATGTGACTTTTGCAAAAAATCTGGACATGCTGAAAGTGAGTGTTGGAATAGAGGTAAGCCTCAATGTTTTAACTACAAAATATATATATATATATATATGAGAAAAGATTATCGGTTTAAGGACAATGAACAAGCTGCAAAATTCACTGAAGAAAAGTCTAAAGAAAATCTGTTTCTTGCTTGTCAAGCCACTTCCACTAGAAATGAGGATACTTGGTATTTGGATAGTGGTTGTAGCAATCATATGACAAGTGATGATCGAATATTTACAAATATTGACTCATCTGTCAAATCACAAATTAGAATGGGAAATGGGGCTGTTGTTCAAGCAAATGGAAAAGGGACAATTGCCATTGAAACCAAGAGAGAATCAAGTACATAAAGGATGTCCTCTTAGTACCTGAGTTGCATCAAAATTTGTTGAGTGTTGGACAACTTGTTCAACATGGATATTCTATATGCTTTGAAAATGAATCTTGTTTGATTTATGATAGTAATAAAAAAAATCATGTTATTGCCAAAGTGAGTATGGAAAGAAATCGAAATTTTCCTATCAAATTTCGATATGCTTTAGATTGTGCTCTACAAGCTAATGCAGTTGATGAGTCTTGGCTTTGGCATAGAAGGTTTGGCCATTTAAACTTTCATGGCTTAAAACTGATGAGCCAGAAAAATATGGTGAAAGGGTTGCCAACTATTGAAATGAAAAATGACCTGTGCTCGGGTTGTGCATTTGGAAAGCAACATCGTGCATTTTTTTCTAGAAAGTTCATGGAGAGCTAAAGAACCTTTGGAGTTAATTTACACAGACATTTGTGGAAAAATGCAAACTCCATCACTTGGACAAAAAAATATATTTCATCACTTTCATTGATGATTTCACAGGAATGGTATGGGTATACTTCATGAAGGAAAAGTCAGAAGCTTTCTCAATCTTCAAGGCTTTCAAAGCAAAAGTTGAAAGACAAAGTGGTTTCAAGATCAAGACATTAAGAAGTGATCGTGGCGGCAAGTACAATTCCAAAGAATTTGAAACATATTGTGAAGAAGCAGGAATTCAAAAGCATCTCACAATTGCTTATTCACCGCAGCAAAATGGCATTGCAGAACGCAAAAATAGTGCCATTGTTGAAATGGCTTGTTCTATGTTGAAGGAAAAAGACATGCCAAACTCTTTTTGGGCAGAGGTTGTATCGACTGCTATTTATTTGCTTAACAGATGTCCTACAAAAGCCATTGAAGACAAGACACCAATTGAGGTATGGTCGGGACACAAGCCTTCAGTAAGACATCTAAAAGTTTTCGGATGCATTTGCTATGTTCATGTTCCTTCTCAAAATCGTCAAAAACTTGATAAAAAATCTGAATTATGTATTTTCATTGGTTATAGTTTACAGTCTAAAGGTTATAGAATATATAACCTTGAGACAGGGAAACTAATGATTAGCAGAGATGTTTTATTTGTTGAAAATGAAGCATGGGATTGGAACAACAAAAAGGTGCAGGAAAAGAAGGTCTATCTTGAAGATGACAACTCTGAAAATGCTCAAGGCATGGGAGCAGGAATGGAGGAAAACAGAGATGAAGATCTTGGACCTGTAACACCATCATCAACATCTACTCAATCTTTACCATGAAGATCTCCATCGTCAGCATCAAGCTACTCATCAGAATCACCTCCAAAGAAAGTAAGATCTTTGGGGGAGATATATGAAAGATGCAATTTTCTGGTTGTAGAACCAGAAAGCTTTGAAGTTGCTGCTCAGCAAGAGAACTGGATAAGTGCTATGGAGGAAGAAATCGTCATGATTGAGAAAAACTCCACTTGGGAGTTGGTTGACCGTCCAGTTAACAAAGATGTCATAGGAGTGAAGTGGGTTTACAAAACTAAACTCAATCCTGACGGCACAGTTCAGAAATACAAGGCAAGACTTGTTGCAAAGGGTTTCACACAACAGCCAGGTATTGACTACAATGAAACGTTTGCTCCTGTTGCTAGATTGGAGACCATACGTACACTTATTGCACTTGCAGCTCAAAGAAAATGGTCATTCTATCAGCTTGATGTAAAATCAGCATTCTTGAATGGAGTGCTTGAAGATGAAATTTATGTTTGTCAACCACAAGGTTTTGTGGTTGAAGGAAAGGAAGATAAAGTCTACCGATTAAAGAAATCCTTGTACGGGCTAAAACAAGCACCACGTGCTTGGTACAGTCAGATTGATGGGTACTTATCAAGAAGAGTTTTCATCGATGCAAGAGTGAACCCACATTGTACATCAAAACTGAAGGTACGTCTATCATCATCATCTCACTATATGTTGATGATTTGATTTTCATGGGTAATGATCACAAAATGTTGCAAGATTTCAAAGCTGACATGATGAAAACATACGAGATGAATGATCTTGGCCTCATGCATTACTTTTTGGGAATAGAAATGTCTCAAAATGACAAAGGAAATTTTATCTGTCAAAAGAAGTATGCTGAATCTATTCTTAGTGAAGTTCAACATGGATAAATGCAATTCTGTCACTACTCCCCTTGTAGTAAATGAGAAGTTGATGAAAGATGATGGCTCAGTAAAGGTAAATGAATCCTTATACATAAGTATAATCGGGAGTCTTTTGTACCTTTCTTCTACAAGGCCTGATATTATGTTCGCTGCAAGTTTACTTTTAAGATTTATGCATTGTCCAAATCAAACACACTTGCGTGCTGCAAAACGTGTGTTACGATACATTCAAGGAACATCTGATTTTGGAATCCTGTACGTATGTCACGACCCGGGCCCGAGCCGAGCCGTGAAACCCATACTTACTCCCGTAAACCCCGAATTAACCGAAGTTAAAACGAGATCCACAAGGGATATCATCTCAAGAACCTGTCAAATATAAAACTTTTGCGGAAACAATATATATTTGACAATAACCATATACGATTTACATGTATACAAAAAGGAAGTCCTTATACATGTATCATTTACAATATACATTTGTCAACACTGCATTTCCAAAAACATTATGCAGATTTCCATTAATTACATTTCCAAAATATTAATTACATCTCAAAATGAATCTATGAACAACTATTCAATACATTTAACAAAATATTCAACTTCCAAATTCGCCATCGGATACCAAATCAGATGGTATCCCGCCGATTCCACTCTATCAAACCTCGCGGAGGAACCGGAGCGGTCTCCTCCGCTGGCGCCGGGGGCGCTGCAATGCCGGGAGGGGCAACTGGGCCTGTAATGCCATCAATAACACTAGTGAACACAACGGTTCAACAATGTATAAACAATTCTTTCAACAATATGTTAACACATTCATTTGTCAATTTCAATGCTAGATAAATCTAGACAATTCTACAATAACAAAATAAACAGTGACAGTCAGTACACACGTACCAATTGGCAACTACCATAGCATTCTTAAATTGTATTTCATTCAATTCATTACCATCTTCCCTAAAAGGAAGGCTTCAATCAATATCCTAAGATATGATCGGGATTTATTCATTTACCATCTCCCCTCAAAGGGAGGCTTCAATCACTACCCGAAGGTATGATCAGATAATATAGTGGGACTTACTAGTATCCGGGCCAGGGACACTAGCATCACCACGGAGCTCCGGAACACCCCCAATACCATTTGCTGCAGCATGATTAGTCATTCATTGTCATTGAACTCACTTGGAGTTCTAATACAATCGCTAGGTAGTGCCAGACTCAATGACCAGTAACATTCAGTATGAAATCTTTTTTTTTTTTTATGGATCCAATTCAGTTCAATAATTCCTTTCATGACAAAGGAAAGGAATGACAGTAACATCAATCTCATTAGATTGATCACAATGACACAATAAGTATAGTATTAACCTCACATGGTTTTACTCAATCCCATCTCAATCCTATCTCAATCATATCTCAATCCTAAACAACCATTTGGGTGTAATCATTGGTTTCCAAATGCACGTGTTATTTTTGATGGACATCACATTTGTATATTTAATATGTGCATTTCAAGTCCCCTTAATTAACACCCATGGAGCTTAGGCCATAATCAGCTATATGGTTCATCCAAGGAACCCCCTTTTGAAACCTTATTAATTCTCAACAATCTAGTTTAACCACGATTGGTCTTAAAAACTAATCGGGAGCGCATTTTTACTTAAGAGTCATACTCCAATTCTCGTAAAAATCCAAAACTCGAAATTCACCGGACTCTAACAGATAATGTCATTGGGCCAGTATAAGGTTCGCTCGAGCGGACCCACTGTTCGCTCGAGCGGACCCAGACAGCACATTGTTCGCTCGAGCGAACAGTGAGTTCGCTCGAGCGAACTCTCACAGGAGCACGTTCGCTCGAGCGAACAAACTGTTCGCTCGAGCGAATTGCGCAGGTCTCCAATCCGTCCAGACAGAGCCTGGTTCGCTCGAGCGAACCCCCAGTTCGCTCGAGCGAACTGTGCAGAATTCCAACCCGAATTCTGTGCAGTTCACTCTTCTTCTCCTCTCTTTTCTTAATCACATTTCCACAACTGCATGGTAAATGGGAACCTCCTGTTCCCCCCTTCATGCATCATCCATTCACATTCATTACTACTAATCATTCATTAGCCACCTTAATCACTTCATTAAGCACTAATAATAAACCCAAATTCCATGTAAAAATGCATATAATCCATGGCAAATCTATCATACATTTCTATAAACAATTTCAATGATCAATATGAATTACAAGCAAGGTTTATACTTGCCTTTGGAAGCTATTAACCAAAACCCTCTTTGCCTTGGCTTAGATGAGACTAAAATCACCAAACTTCAAACCCTAATCAACAATAACAACCAAATGAACTCCCATGAGTCATTGGTGCTAAAACCACTACTTAATCACTAATATGACTTGGAAATCATAAGGGAAGTCCTTTACTTACTTGTAGCTCAAAGGGGAAAGGTTCTTGAGGTTTCTCTCAAGCTCCACACTTCAACAATGGTGGATTGGCTTGGGGAAGAAGATGAAGTTGATGCTTCCTTCTTCAAAGACCACTTCAATCACTCTTACTCTTACTCTTGATGAAAAGAAATGGAAGGGAAAGAGAGAAAAATGGAGAGCCTAGGGTTCTCTTGACATGGAAATGAAAAATGAGCTCTCTTCCCATTCATTTGATTCTAATATAAGAGGTTTTACACCAAAACCCCTTCTCATTTCATCTATTTTCATTTTGAGTCAAATGACTCCTCACTTGGCCCATTTGATGTCAAATGGAATCGCGTTTGTTATGAAAGTTGACCTACTCTTCGAGATACGCACGTTGGTATCAAGAATTTCCGTATTTGACAAAATACGTATAAATCCGTATTTACGAAAAAGTCCTTAATTCACCTTGTTTGAGTCTAAACCCATTTTAATCAATTCAATTTCATTTCATTAGGCTTAATGTGTCATTAGAGACTGATTTGTCCCTCTTTGATCATTAACCTTAGTTAGTCCAATTACCCATGCTTAATTAGCATTAATCACCATTAATTAGCCTTAATTACGATTAATTCGGGTCGGGGTGTAACAACTATCCTATTGCTGATGCAAAACTGATAGGATAAACAAATAGTGATTGGGGAGGATCAGTGGATGATATGAAAAGCACATTTGGTTATGCATTCTCTTTTGATTCTAGAATTTTTTCATGGGTATCAAAGAAATAAGATACAACTGCTCTTTCTTCGGCAGAAGCAGAATATGTATCTGCGTCACTTGGAACTTGTCAAGCATTATAGTTGCGAAAAATTCTCGAAGACCTCGGTGAAAAACAAGATGGCGGAACAGTGATGTACTGCGATAACAAATCTGCTATTTTAATGGCAAAAAATCCAGTTCATCATAGCAGGACGAAGCATATTTCCATCAAGTATCATTTCATTAGGGAAGCTGTTAAGAATAAAGAAATTGAGTTGAAGTTTTGTAAAACTGAAGATCAGCTGGCGGATATTTTCACTAAATCTCTTCCAAAGGGAAATTTTTGCTATCTTCGAAAAATGCTTGGAGTAATCAAGAAAGTGCATTAAGGGGGAGTGTTGAATTAATGCACTATTCATGCATTTGCTAGGTACATGCTCCTAGAGTTTTGTGTTGCACCTCCTTGTACATACATTGCACTTGTGAAGTGTCTCTTTGGTTAGTATGAAGTGTCTTTTGGGTTAGTCTATTGAGTTAACTGTATTCTTGGAATACATAATTGTCCATGTATTTGCTTTTATTGTGATGTATGTAGAAATCCTATATAAGGATGTTGAGATGTTGCTTTTTATGTAATGAAGTGATATGGACTAGAGTTTAATCATTCTGTCTTTTGTATCTTTCTTTCCTTCAACTTGTTATATGCTCATAGAAAGGCTAGAATAGCCTACAAAGCTACTCTCCACCATAATTGGAACTAACAATTTTAGTTTTTCTAATTTTTCATTTTGATTTCTTTCTATAAATTGCATTGATAATCTTCTAGTTGACATTTTCTCAAAAATTTTATGCTATTAGCTTGTCAACATTCAAGAGAAGAGAAGAGTTCTTACCCTATAGGGCCCCCTAGGATAACATTCAAGAACGGCCTCCTATCCTAATTGTAAGAGGTGCCAATTCTTACATGCTTGTCCCGGATTTGAATCCGGGCAGGCACCTTTCCTCACCCGAGGCTGTGATACCTCACCAGAGAGGAGAAGAGTTCATATCTTGAGTAGCTTGACATTGTTGAATGTACAATATTTTAGTCATAATTGTTTCGATGTGGATTCCTTTGTTATTATTGCCTATTTTTTATAAGGTTATCAGCTGAGTTTTGTATATTAGTATACCAAAACTTTGACTCAACATGATTCGACTTAATTCATAATTTCATTGAGTAAAGTGTGCGAACGTTTTACAGGACCCACTAGAATGGATGCTAGTCTAATTAATTAAATCCATGCAGCGGATGTAACCAATCATATAATATAGAACTAGCAAATAAATCTACCAAGCAATCACCACAAGAAGGCAAACACAAATTTAATGTGGAAACCCTTTTCAGGGAGAAAAATCACGATCTAGAAATCAAGATTTCACAAACAGTTACAAGATATAATCACAAACTCCTTTACCTCAGTCTGTACCTCAACCTAAGGACCCTAGTTGTTCTTGCACAGAATCAACTAACATGACATCCATCGTACACTGTTCTCCTTACTTGATCTCCTCGCACATTGTCAACCAAGATGATCAATATTCTACAAGAGGGTAGAAGTAGCAAAACCTTCTAGACTAGCTATTCAGAATAATCTCTCAATGTCTCTAGAGAAACAAGGAAATCTCTCTTAGGGTATTCTAACCTCTGATCAAGGGAGAGAATTAACTTCTTATGTGCACACTTTGGGTTGAGAGAAACACTCAATAAATAGCCCCAAATATGTGCATAAGACTTCTAATTAGACTCCAATCAGAATATATAGAAGTAAAAAAAAAAAAAAAAAATCTTCATCAAAGTTCGGATCGAACTGGGCATGTCCGCCTAGCTCGCTATAGCGAGACAACTTTCTGCCAATAGCGTCTGACACAATTTTAAATTCTTACAATCTCCTCCTTTTGGCAATTCTTGGACACAACCTCCTAGAACAATACAATTTGATCTACCCAAAAGTAAAACCCAAAATACGTTGAATTTTAAAATAAAAAAATTCAGCACTGTAGATCTTGCATTGCTTTTGCTTGTATAACTCCCTAGCTCCATTCTTCTCCCCCCTGCATTTGTCCATAATTGATAAACAAATATCATCATGCAGCTTCTGTCAATTTAAATGCAGTAGCTTCCCTTTAATATGATCTTCATATCAGCACTGGGGTGGGGGGTTGATGTTTCAGATCAGGGGTGTTGAAGCTTAGGCATACACACTTGCAAATTTATATAGCTCAACAAAGTGTGTACCAAAACAACAGGTAGGACTTCTTTCTTGACCCAAACATCTTTGGTATTCTTTTTTTTCAACTCAACCTTCTGCATTTTCTATTGCTTTTGATTCGATAAACTTCGCAGCTTATTGCAATGGGGTCAAATGTGTCATTTAATTCCACAATGATGACAAGTGAGAATTCGTTCAGGATGTGACACATTAAACTTCTTTGGAGCTTTCTTTGCAACACTACCAACATAATTAGTAACAGCTGAATCTTTAATAAAATAATTATTACCTTTGGCATTTGAAGTGGATGCTCCGTCAACGTAGCCAATGCCATGCTTGTTAATGTGTGCCTTTTGACTGCACGGGATGTCTAATTTTCTCGATCTAGTGTTCATTCTATTCAATGAAGCTTTAGCAGTATTTAACTCAGATAGAACCATCTTGAGTCTTCCATTTAGATCAGAATCTTTGCTTTCATAGTCTTCATATCAGAATCAAGTAAGTCACACTTTTGTGATTTTGCGGTCAATTTGTCAGCTAACTTGTTATTTTCATCCTCCAATTTTTGTACTTTAGCAAGTGAATCTGTAAGTTCAGCTTTCAAGGAGGCATTCTGCTCTTCAGACACTTTCCATTTAATAGCAACTTTTTCTTTCACCTTAACCATCTTCATGGTCTTATTGAAAAGTGTTTCACATTCAGCTTTCCATTCTGGTTCTTCCTCTGACTCAGTATCTTAATCAGTCTCAGCTTCGGAAGAAACATGGGCAAGAAGTTACCATAAAAGCAATAAACTTTCCCTTGCCAATGTCAGGTTTGTCAGACTCAGGAGTCTCATCATTCTCATTAGAAGTTTCATCTTCCCAAGTAGTATTCAAAGCCTTCTTTTTTGATTTTTTTTTTTTTTTTTGTTTCCGCAGTCATTAGCAATGTGTCCATAGCTTTGTCACTCATAACATTGAATCCCTTTAAAAGATTTCTTCTTTCCAGAATTTTTAAGGATCCTCACATTGGTTTTCTGCCCCTTTATAAAAAGCTTGAATTGCTTCATGAACTGTACAACAACTTTGGGAATCAATTTCCTTGGAATCTGAATCTGTATCACTTGCAGCTTTCTTGTTTGATTCATTAGACGCTTTCTTGTATGATTCTTTGAGCCCTTTCAAAGCAATACCTTGAGATTGTGTTTTCCCATTAGACATAAGGTTTGCTTCAAAAATTTGTAGGTTGCCAACCAAGTCATCAACTTTGAGCGTATTCAGATTTTTTTATTTTCCTCTATGGCCACAACCTTTCCATCAAACCTTTCTGGGAGAGAGCCCAAAATCTTTTTACCAATTCTATTTTTAGGAATTGGTTCCCCCCAAGGTAAATGTATCATTGATAATTGCATTCAGCTTACCATTCAATTCATTGAAAGATTCATTTTCTTCCATCTCTATGGCTTCAAAGGTGTATACAACTTATGAAGTTTCAACTGTTTGACAGTGTCAGTCCCTTCATGCATAGTCTGCAGGATATCCCAAGCTTCTTTTGCAGTAGTGCATGTAGATATTCTTCGAAACTCAGACACAGTAACTCCATGATAAATAACATTTAAAGTCATAAAGTTATAAGTAGCAGCCAACTCTTCTTCCTTAGTCCACTTATCTTCAGGTTTGAGACCAGTTACCCCATCAACAGTAATAGTAGGCAAGGAATAACCATTCACAATAGATTTTCAAACTTTCAGATCTATGGCTTTCAAAAAGGCAACTATCGTGGCTTTCCAATAAGCATAATTATAATCATCCAACAGAGGAGGCTTATCGGTTGAAGTGCCTTTGTGGTAGATATCCATTCCAGCAATATTTTGATCTACACAATAAAATAGTGCAACCTGCTCTGATACCAATTGAAGGTTTTACAGGACCCATTAGAATGGATGCTAGTCTAATTAATCAAATCAATGCAGCGGATGCAACCAATCACATAATATAGAACTAGCAAATAAATCTACCAAGCAATCACCACAAGAAGGCAAACACAAATTTAACGTGGAAACCCTTTTCAGGGAGAAAAACCATGATATAGAAATCAAAATTTCACGAACAGTTACAAGATATACACACAAACTCTTTTACCTCAGTTTGTACCTCGACTTAAGGATCGTAGTTGTTCTTGCACAGAATCCACTCACACGACATCTATCGTGCACTGTTCTCATTACTTGATCTCCTCGCACCTTGTCTACCAAGATAATCAATCTTCTACAAGAGGGTAGAAGCAGCAAAACCTTCTAGAGCAGCCCTTCAGAACAATCTCTTAATGACTCTAGAGAAGTAAAGAAATCTCTCTTAGGGTATTCTAACATCAGATAAAGAGAGAGAATTAACTTCTTGTGTGTTCATTTTGGGTTGAGAGAAACACCCAATAAATAGCCCCAAATCCGTGCATAGGACTTCTAATTAGACTCCAACCAGAATATATAGAAGTAAAAAACAAACTCTTCATTAGAGTTCGGATTGGACTGGGCATGTCCGCCTGGGTCGCTACAGCAAGACACCTTTCTGCCAACAACATCTCACACGACTTTAAATTCTTACAACGTGTTTGACTAATTCATGGTTAGATTAGCCTGAATTTTAGTTTAAAATTTTAGTCATATTATGTCAAGTTACCATTATTGAAAATGTACAAGACTCAATCGAGACTCAAGCTATGACTCCACGATGTACAAGACTTTTAAGATATTCAACATTAGATAATTATATTATTTAATCAATATGAAATAAACTGATGATTTAGAGGTAGGATCTTTCAATTTGTGATATCTCTTGTTTAAAAACTACTACAGATAGATCATAATTTCAAGTCCTGATCATAGAACATTGGCTACAAAAATAAAATAAAATGGGAGGAGATAGAGGGAACATAAAATGGAAAAGTTTATTCCCTTTCTTATCTACTTGCCATTTCTTAATAACCAACTCAACTTCTCTTCATTTCCTTCAAACGATTTATGTTCTTTATTGAATGTTTCTAGGAGTGAAACCTAATTTTTCAATTTTGGTGGTTAATTCTTTTAAGGAGAGATTGAATGTGTAACGTCCATATAATTTTCTCTCTCTTTTCTACTTTAGAAAAACTTAAAGCTAGAAAATGCAGTAAAATGCTTGGATGTTTTGAGAAATTAATCTTTTAGTTTATTTTCTTTGATTTCCTCATCTATTCTAATAAATAAGGTTTTCACACAAATGGTTTATATCTTAAATATTTGAAAAACTGATTTTAAACTCATACAAGATATTTCATCTTTTTTAGTGGTAAGATAAGAAACAAAAATAGTTGGAATGATAATTGCATGTTATTGAAAGCGGACATGAACAAAAATGTCTATGAAATTTAACTTGATGTTAGCCTGCTGAAGATAAATAGCATCTCTTTTATCCTTTTCT
Organism: Camphora micrantha; assembly: GCA_003546025.1. Taxonomy (NCBI): domain Eukaryota; kingdom Viridiplantae; phylum Streptophyta; class Magnoliopsida; order Laurales; family Lauraceae; genus Camphora; species Camphora micrantha. The sequence continues at coordinate 26,269,245 of QPKB01000005.1, read as the reverse complement.
CCATGACTAAATTTTTTTATAGATCTAGACTAAATTTTAGTAATTGTTTCCTAAATTAGGTTGTTGCATGAACAAAAATATGGATTGAATTCTATCATTCTCACTCATTTCCTTGTTCTTATAGTAGATACAAACCATCTTTCACATTCAAAGCATCTAAAAATCACTTTCAAATCCATCCCATCAGAAGGAAAAACCTTGAATCCTACATTCCCAGATTATGGAGTTAGCACAAACCCATCAGCACTGAACAACACCATCTTTGAACATCTACAATATTCCCAAAACCAGATACTTAATAGTAATAACCCCATTTGGAGTTCAAAAATACCAAGGAATCAGCCAACTGAAGAAGTAATTGCCTCGGTGCCCATTGTTGGAGAAGATACATCAAGAGAGAGAGCTAATAGAAGAAAAAGGAGTAGGAATGGGAGGGAACTTTTGACTAATGCACAAACAAATCTCATGAGGAAGATGAAAAATAGAGAGGATTAGCTAAAAGATCTAGAGAAAGAAAAAAGGTACATGCAATATCCTTATTGTATGCTCTCATTATGGGATTATTTACATGGAGAGCATAGCATAGCCAAGCATCCAATTTATAGGAGTTCAAATATAAAATCTCATTGTCCTTTTTGAATGTTCCAGGCATGTACTACACAACTTGAAAGTGATTTCGAACAGCTGAAAAAGGAAAATGCCAGGCTCAAGAAAAGAGTACAGGTAGCCTTTCAGCTTATGTCACTATTTCTTTTCATTTAATTACAAGTTATTAATAAGTTCAACCATACTCACTAACTAAATATTGCATTATCCTTATAAAAATCAACTATTTCATTGGGACGTACCCATTATTGTAATGTCATGGCACCAAATGAAATTTATAATTCTAGATCATATATAAAAAATAAAAAAAAGATGACAGTTCTTGAGGCCAAGCCTCAAACATTTATTTGAAGACAACATAATAAATCACGTTAGTGGGCCTCACACATTAAAGCACTGACAACTAAGGTCGCTATACTATTGATGCTGGGCAACATAGCACTGTAACAAAGTGGGCCTTCCTTAAGAGTATTAAAATTTAAAGCATAAGATTTGCATATGATTCACTCTCTTTGGTTATTTTTATCATAATAACACGTTTATACATGATTGATCATTGTAATGATGGTAGACCCAAATTCAGTCAGTGAAATTTGGCCAAATGCCAATACATGGGGTGGACATGACTTTCAGCTATTTGAATTTAAGAGATAGTCCCCACTAACAGATTCTTGATTGGCCTCAGAGGATCAGGATTCCGATTTGATTTACTTCAACAAGTCATGTATTTGAAATGAGTTTTAAAAAAATAATTTTACATATGGGACATGTCAAAAAGTCCCAACATATCAAATGAAAAAAAAAAAAAATCAAATATAAAATTTTAGCATTGCAAATTGGGATGAACTTGAGGGCTATTTGTTTCATGTAATTGAATTCTTACGAATTTGAGAAGAAAATTGAAAAAACAAAGGAAAATATTCATAAACGGCCATTAAATAGTCTCCTCTTTAATGAAAACTAAACTATGGGGACGCAAAATGGATATTGATTACCTAAGCATCACCTTGGTAAATCAAATCTTATGAGGGTCCTTAAACATCTTCATGTTATTTCCTTTATCTATTACTTATTTAACAATCTTATGCTGGAAACCATTTTACCATGAATACATAGGAATTCGATTCGTCGAAAAAAAAAAAAAAAAAAAAACGAACCACTACACCAAAAATTTGGATTGGAAAAGTTGATTTGGTGCGGGTTTGGGCTGTTATAACAAAAATTGGCTTATAGGATTCTAACAAAAAATAATGAAATTATAAATAACCATAATATTAAGTGGAGGTTGTCATCGAAAATTACACTTCCTCAAAGGATTTTCCTATTTGGAAGGAAATGATTGAGAAAAACTCTCATGGTACTTGAATTCTTGAACTCTAAAATAACGAATGTTAAGATGCTTTATGCCCTATTTGGGATTCAGAGATGGAGATGGTGGAACATGCATTACTCATTGTGACTATGCTTGGCAATTTGGTTTGGGTTTAATTTAGGCAACCTATTGCATACTATTGCACATTGGAGTAAAAGAATGGTGGAAACAATATTAACTTGGATCTAGATGGCTAAATTCTCACAAAAAACTGACTTTCTCTTGTCAAATGGTTTGCTCTTTGGCTTAGGACCACGTTTTGCACCCGAAGATTGTGGGTTCGAAACTGCACTACCACATCAGGGCTACAAGAGAATTTTATCCTGCTTTCTCTCTTGGGCTTGTAGGGATTATTCTAGCCCAAAGAGCCAGGAACCCTGTGTGGAAAAAAAAAAAAAAAAAAAAAAAAAAAAAAAAAAAAAAAAAAAAAACTAAAAACTAGAAATCTATTCATCCGATCAAAGTCTTAAAGATAGTCAATGAAATGATAACCAAAATCTCATCTTGTGAATCTATTAGTGGTGCGGCCACAGTCCTTTCAAACTTGAGAGTTGAGGCCTAGTGTGATCTTGTCAAATGAAATGGTTTTGCTCTTTACTGATGGTTTTCTCAAGGTTGATGATAGGAAGACTAATTTTGGTTTCACTATTATTGTTGAATGGCTCTAATATTTTTATAGGATCTTCGTATGGCCTAAGCATCTATTCCTCCGAAGAAGCAGAAGCAAATGCAGTCCTCCTTGCTTTGAAGAGACAAAGTGGACGTGGCTTCCCTAAAGCTCATGTTTTTTTGTCTTTTCTGTACCAGCTTTTATCATATTCCCATGACTCTTAACTGCCCATTTTCTTGCTAAGCTTGGCTCTTCCCTTGGAGTCCTTCTAGAATAGGGTTATCCTAGAATTAGTGGGAAAATATCTTAAACTTTTTTAATTTCTTTGATTTCTATTGTTGTTTTGGTCTTATGCCTTGTCCTTGAAATCAGCTCCAATTCACTCTAATTGATTTTGACTCATCCAACCAATTTAATTTAGTTTGACCCCTCTCTTTATCACCCTCTTGCAGTCAAATGGGTCGGGTCGAGCCAGAGGTAGAGTACACTTTTTGGGCCTGTAACCCGTGACCGACCCACATTTGAAACGGATTGCAAACCTGCAACCTGCACCCATTGAGTCACAGGTCGGGTGAACCCGCCTAGCCTATATTAGACCGGACCCGTGTGTTTTTAATGACACGGTAAACGATTAATCATGGTACGTGCCAAGACTCGAAAGCAAGACAGTTTGAATTTCAAAGGGGCGGCCCTACCCACCATTCATCTTTTTATTAATAGTTATCAACAAAAGGTTTACATTAGTTAATGAGGAAGGGACCCTAGCCCCACTTTGGGATATTAACCCGGAGTTGGACTTTATCTACGAGGTATTTATAAAAGTAACTATATTTTTAGAATATGACCCCTATAAATATTGTTGTACTTTAAACTAGCATTGGCGATCAAACTTATGAAATAACTATTTTATATGATTTCCTATATAGTCATTAATTTTCTATGATAACCATTATACAATAAAATAAACCTAAATTAATATATAATATATGGAATTAATCAACAAAAATAATAAGTTTTATAATTTATAAGAAAATGACAATATTATTGAAAAAAGGCAAACTAGGGACAATAGCGTGGAGTTAAAGAGGAAGCGGAAAACTTTCCATGTAATTGATGTGCTACGATGCACACTTGCCAAGGGAGAAAGGCCGTAGATTTTGATCTTTTTCTCTGTTTGTGACTTTAACTTGTATAAACCATTAGTCTTCAATTTTCATAGGCTTGTGTTTTTCTTAAAATATTTGGTACTAGGTAATGAATTCTTACGGACTTCTTTTATTTTTTCCTCTCTCATAGCCTATAACCTTTTGCATTTAATTTTAAAGAAATTAATAATAAAGTTTTTTTTTTTAATTTTTTTTTAAACTAAGCACGGCCATGTTTTTCTAGTGCTATATGAAAGGAATATTTATATTTGTTCTTGCAATAATCATTTACAAGTAAATAGAAAGAAAACATATTTATTGGTTATTTGATTGCGAGCAACCAAGCCCGAGAATCCAAATAGGGCCACAGTCTATGGAGCAATGAGAAAACAAGCATTGATCACCCATAACCAATAATTTTTTCCAAGGAACGAAAACTTAATCCCGACTCTATTTTTTTTTTTTAATTTCTTGAAGGCTTTTAAGGTTTACCGTTGCAAGAATCGAGAAACGCCTCAATGTCATGATGCATGCCCATGACTACGTTCTCTGCTGGCGTTTTGAATTGAGCTCAAGGTCCTCAATGAGTTGAACATTTTACATGAAATCCTATAATGAATAAATTGCACATCTTTGTGCTTCTGAACATGTTAGTTCCTTTTTAATCAGCTAATTAACATCCTTTTCAATCAGATTCTCATCTTATTCGGATGCCTCTTGCATTTTAACAAAGTATGTCTTTGACCTATAGGGTAGATCCCAAAAGAAAATCTCAACGGTGCATGCCTCTGACCTATAGTGGAGATTTATGTGACCTGAACAGTTAATCAAATCCACATCCAACCTTCATTTTACCTTAGATATCCTAATCCGCGTCCTCCATGGGTACTTACTTAAAGTAAAATAGGTTGGGGTTGGCCAACATAAGCCATTTAAATAGGCCGAGTCAGGATCGGAATGCACATATAAACCGATTTAAATGGTATGGCGGTCTAGTATGTTTGTATTTTTGTATAAACCTACAACTAAACTCAGATCATGAGTATGGATTAGATCAAGACCAAACATCTTTAAGTTGGGATAGGTCGAGTTGGGTGAAATTGACGCACGTTGGATACAGATTATGCGGACCGAGTTGGCCGGGTTGAACTACATCAAGTACAGGTTGAGTTCCCTTGACCCTTTTAGAAATGGGTGTATATGGGTCGGAGCGAGTTGGCCGGGTTGAACTACATCGAGTACACAGGTTGAGGTCCCTTGACCAGAAATGGGTGTATATGGGCTGAAATTCAACCTAGTGAGAACTAGGCAATTACTCATTTTGATCATGCATGACCCAATCACCACCCCGAGCGATCACCACCCTAGCCATAAATAATGATGAAATAAAATGTAAATAGACCGGAGAGGTTGGATTCTCTCGCGCGCTTGTGCTTTGCACTATCGTGGATTTGTGTCGATCATCACATATAATGCATGAAATTCAGGGGTGGGCTCACCTTTGTTGATGGTCTGGTCGTCAACTCCCACAAAGCATTGAGCACTGATTTAAATAAATAAATAAATAAACTCAACGGGAGAGTTTCCATGTGACGACTCTAATTTTGGACCTTATTTTATTTCTCTAAAATATAAATAAAAGTTTTGAGTCGTGAGGTTCATGATACATCAATCATGTGAGATTGGTAAACTAGCAGTATGGGATATTTTACACATAATGTCACAAATTAAAAACTAAACTTAAAAAAAAAATAAAAAATAAGTAAAATACCAACAATCTTTGGTAGCATCTCTGTCGTCTCTATTTTTTGGTAGTGTCATTGCTCATCACCCTCTAGTTCTTTCTCAACCACGTTGTCATCATAACTGGTTCATCTTCTTTATATACCTAGATTGAGTACAAGATTGGAGTGAGTATATCATGTAAATAAAAACTTTGCATGCAATGTGGTCAGTCATGCAAATTAGGATACAAACAAGTAAGCAAGAGTTCATGAGTGAGTATGCATATTCAATAATTGTTCAAAATTCATTATCCATAATGTATCCTAGGTTGGGCTGGGCTAGTGAGGCTGAAGAGAAAAGGGGATGGGTGGATGGAAGATCCCGGTCCCATCCAGTTATATTTATTATATTTTTATTAGAATATTTTTATTATTTTTATTAAATATATTTTCGTTATTTAAGTTGTCAGGATTAAGTGGAGCACACGTTAGATTAAATGCTTCAATTGATGAGTTGGGTTATAGGGTAGGTGACTTGACCCGCAGTTTGACCCAATGACTTAAGCCCAAAAAATATTCCCTCTCTTAACCTAATCCTTAGTTTAGACACTACAACAAAACCGAGAAAAACGACGGCCATAGCCGTCGAACGACCGTCCTTAATTTTTCTGTCCTTGAGTTGGGTTCCATAAAAACGATGGCCATAGCTGTCGAACAACCGTCCTTGATTTTGCATCGTTTTTAATAAACGACTACCCGTAGGCCGTCTATAATTGTCAAAAACGACTTATCCCTCCCCACTTCTCTCTTTCTCTCCGGAATGTCGACCAAAGCTAGGGGCTGAGATCGAGATGCTGCATATGATGGGGAATCGATCGAGAAATCCCGCGATTTTCATGAATTTGCAGAGATATAGACCTTGAGATCCAAATCCGATGCTGGAAAACTTCGAAAAGAAGAGAAACACGAACATCAGAAACCCTAGATTTTTTTTCTTCTGCTGCTCTTCTTCTTCTTTTGCTCTTGTTCATCTTCTTCAGCAAAAATGATCGATGAACCACAAAACCCTACAACTTCATCGACAAGAGAATGTGAAAAAAAGTTTGGTCGACAAGAGAGGGATCAGATCTGGAGACTGGAAAAAAAAAAGCAATTTTGTGAAAGAGATTCGGGGATTAGGGTTTCTCTGGCGATTTAAAGAGATCGGGAGAGAGAGCTATGGTTAGGGTTTTTTTTTTGGGGGGTTGACGTCGTTTGGCAACTTTTATAAAGGATCCCATTAAACGACGGCCTAGAGACTGTAGATATGTATAAAATGAAATCAACTACATTCTCATGGATGGGACCCATTTTCGGACTCTAGTCGTTTATGGCCAGTTTTGACGTAGTGAAAGAACCGCACGTCTTATCCCTCCCCACTTCTCTCTTTCTCTCTACAACTCCTCCCGGTTCTTCGCCTTCTTCTTCTTTTAACTTCCCAAGCCATTGCAACTTTAGGATCCAGCCATTAGAATCAAGATCAGAGGATACCATCATTCTTCGCTCAACTTCCTTATATTAGATAACCCTCTCATCAAACCATTAGGAGTAGATCTATACTCTTGGGTTATCTTCTTATTCTTTCCAATGGTAGATTTTGGATAATGTTACAATAGATCTATTCGTTTGAGCATTTCTTTCCCATCTCTTATGTCAGATATGCATATTACTGGAAATCTCTTGACGAGTAGATCCCAATGATATATCAATCTAGTCCATTTGAAGACAAGAAAAGAGATCGATTTTTTTTAGGGACCCAAGCATCATTCATTTGAAAAACAAATTATAATTTGAGATTTGACCATCGAATTTCTGAAACCCGAGTAATGTAGGAAATCTCTCGATTAGTAGGTCCCGGATGATATATAGGCCTTATAAATTTGAATATCCATCAAAGATTTGAGTTTTGGGGGAACCTACATATACTGTGATTTTGAAGATCCTCGAGGTCCTCTCACTGTCAGAAACCTCTCAACGAGTAGTTTCCGATGGTATATGGGTCCGGACGATTTGACGACTAGGGAAAAAATTGAGTTACTTAGGGACCAGTGTATATTTAATTTTCGAAAAAGCATATCTCTTGATCCGACTGTTGGATTTTCGCAATCATCATACTATTGAGATTCACTCAACAAATGGGTCAAGATGGAATAAAGACCTCAATAACTCGAAGGTTGGAAAAAATATCTGGATTTGCTAGTGAGACCCAAGCTAAGAAAATCATGTCTCTCAATCAGACCATTGGATTTCTGAGTTCCATATACCATCTGAGAGCTCACAATGAGTAGATCATCATGTAAGTGAGATCCAATTAAAAGAATAAGGTTTGGTGAGATCCACTCTAAAAAAGGGGGCCTATAATAATGCAACTTTTCCTAAAATATACATGTTGATGGATTGACCTGCAAATCTTTAATTAATCTAATCAAAATTGTCCAAATGGGGCAAAATTGGGGGCATCAATAATATGTTTATTAAAATGCATAGGGGTGCCAAAATGAGGTGTATACAAAACCACCCCAAGCCCATTGACCCCTATTTCTTTCTCTTGTTGCTTTGTTGTTGGGACTCCCCTTCCTCTCTTCCTTCCTCCTCCTTGCTTCCAATCAACTACCTTAGGTCTTGCATGTGGGATTTGGCCAACTCAACTTCATCATCTTCCTCCATTCTTCAACAAGCCTTCTTCACTTGTTGAGCTCCATTTGTCCAATTGGTAAGCATATTGCCTCTATTCACTTCCTTTTGTTTGAAATTAGTTATGGGAGATTATAATAATTGCATGCAAGCTCATTGTACTTTATCTCCATCCTTCACCCTTGTTGGAGTGTAACTTGACCCCTAACCCTTGAGATTAGTGCTAATTAATTATGTGAATAGGTTACTAAGTAGGATTAGAGGACAATCATCGTAGTTTGAGGGTTAAAATAGCCTTTGAATAACTTTGAGAAGTTTTGAGAGCCTTTGAACCTAGTTTTACAGCTTTAGGGATTATTTGTAATTTCGGGAAGGATTGGGGGGTTATTTGTAATTTATGAAAAATTGTGTTATTTATCGATATCATTGTCCCCAATAACTTTTGTTTTCAACCCGTACTCATTGAGATCTCGGAAACCCATATCTGACCCTAGTACCCTTTCCAAAGTTGTTTTCGTTAATTTTGAAAAATGGACTTTTCGTAAACAACCTCTAAAAATTATGGTTTAGTTTGTTGGAAAGATTTTTTTGATTTTTAGGAACTTTTATTGTTCACCCGAGTCCATCCGAAGTTCGGAAGACCTCTATTGAGCCGTTGCAAGTCAGTCACTTAAGTTAGGGACATACTTATAAATTTTCCTAAGTTCTATAATATAGAATCCTGCCTTTGCCCCTTCCTCATTCATTACACGACCCGGATAAGCTACAACTCCTTTTTTTCTTCTCTCTCTTTCAATTTCTTAGTTGGAATAGCCCAATCTAGGCTGCTGATTGAAATTCTGACACCGCCAATCAACTCCCTGACACTCCCTCTGTCTTCTCCGTCATTTTTGCGAGAGTTCATGAACAACAGCCCCTTCAACCCACTTCATCTTCCCCATTGAGCCAACTAGAGGCAGGAGCCCTTCGCCCCTTTGTTTTCCCCTAGATCTAGAGTCCCTTTTACATCATATATGTGACTTGCAAGACCCCTTTCCAATTCTAGCATTGGTTTTGATTTTGGGATGATTTGAGGGCAGATTTGAGGGGTTTCTTGGGGAAAGCTAGTCTCCAGCAAGGATTAGGAGTGTTTGAAGGTGAATTGGAGTAGCTTTGGAGCCAAGGCAGGAGTTTGATTTGAATCTCATAGCATGCATGGAATGGTTTTGGTAGTTTTGATTTTCTAGTTTGTATGTGATGGGGTGCCTTTAATATCAAGTTTAATTGTGTTCATCTTGTTTAATTTGATGTAATTATCTCCCAAAATGTTTTAGAGCTTCTCGCAAACTCGAAAAGTCACAAAAAGTAGCAAAACAACCCCCAAACGCACCTCCCAGCATTGCACAACCGGACCCAGACCTGGCTGGATTCTAGGCCAATAATCAGGATTATCCCAGGCTATTCCACTATTCCACGGCTAGTCGTGTGGCTAGCCCTAGAACAACTAATAGATTTTCTCAGGACAACCTGGAAGGCTCGTTTTTGCCCTATTGTGCTCTCCTTTTTGCCCCGTTATGCCCTTCAGACCCTATTTTCTTTTTTTTCAAGCTTGAAACTAACCTGAAACTCTTCCTAACTCTCTAGCACACTTAGATAGATGTTGGTGGATTCTGGAGTGGGTTCAAGCCCTGTTTAAACCACGATTTATTCCCTTGGTAGTTGGTTTTTTTTACATGAATGACCTACTATTTTGAACAACCGGTTGAACCATTGGTTGTCTGTTTCCGGAATGAGGCGTGAATAACTTGCTCTGATCCATTGTAATTGGTTACCCTTGCTTTAGGGGACCGAAAACCTAGGAATCGATGTAAACACCCAAACTTGGCTCGTCAATGTTTTTACAAAAAATAGGTGGAAAATGATGTTTTGAACTTACATACTTCTCTAGATTGCCCGGAGACATGTGGAGCACCGTGATTATCGTTTCTATCCGAACCTAGGTTTGGGATGTCCCCAACTTCCAAATGCACTAGGTATAATTATAAATATGACATCCAGACTCTTGGAGCATATATACTCGAATATCATCGGACTTGCATGTCCAAGGCAATCTTTGATTTAAGATATTTTTGTAATGGTTGTTGGACTGAAGTATAGGTTTGCTAGAAGTGTCTATTCAATTGTTTATGTATTCGCGTGCATGGTGTAGGCCTCTCTTACTTGTTGTATTCTCTGTGATTCGTCATAACCCAGACTTACCCGGCCTTAGGGACTTTGCCACATGGGTCTCTATGGGACTAGCGCGCAGATATCGCTCTGCTTTGACCTTGGATGTACCCGGATCCCTAGGGGGTTTCTTCGGATAGTTCTTGAGCACTCCATCCCTACATGTAAGAATCCAACCCCTAACCCCTAAGATTAGTGCTAATCAATTATGCGTTTAGGATATTAAGTGGGATTAGAGACCAATCGTAGTGGTCTAAGGGTTAGAATATTCTTTGAATAGCTTTAGGAAGTCTTGAGCCTTTGAACCTAATTTTGACACTTCTATAGGCTATTTGTAATTTTGGGAAAGACTGAGAGGTTATTCATAAATTCTAAAAAATTCCATTCTTGAGATCATTTGATAAAAAAAACATCGATCCCTACAACTTTTATTTGTAGCCCAAACTCATCTGAGATCCTGAAAACCCAATTTGACCCCAGCACCCTTTTCGTGGGGGGGGGGGGGTTGGATAACCTCCAAGCTTGTTAGAAATCTCTTTTAATTCCCTGCAACTTTCGTTCTTCACTAGAGCCCGTCTAAAGTCCTAAAGACCTTCGTATATGCATCTCAAGTCAAACCAGTTTTATGGTAGACTCACAAAGTTACCAGACTTCATTTTATATGTAACCCCTTACCTACCCCCATTTCCTCTCCATCTTCATGTCCGACGACTTCTGCAACTCTCCCTCTTTCATTTCTTCTCCTCTCTTCTCAGTTTGTATGTGTGAAATCATCTACCAAGAAGCCCCATTTGAGAATTCCGTCGCCGCTATTCAATTCCTCGCCATCTCTTGCATCGCAAACATCTTTTTGGCACGATTCCACAACGGGTAGCCCCTTCAACCAACTTCTTCTCCTTCTTTGAGCTTCTTAAAGGTATGATCTTCCTCCTATTTGATCCTTTCCTTGCTTTAGAGCTTGATTTACATCACATGTTATATGCATAGGGTAGTTTTAAGTATAGCTTGATTTTGGGATTTTAGGTGGATTTTTGGGGGGATTTCTTGGGGAGATTTCATCTTTTTTAAGGAGTGATTTGGAGGGTATTTGGAGTGCTTAAGCTAAGGCAAGTAACCATTTTAATTATCAAAGCATGCCATGGTTTAATTCTCTTGATTCTTAATTTTCTATTCAATGGGTTGAATGAAATGTAATGCATGTTCTAATCATGTATGTTTAAGAGAGATTAAGTTTGTTAATTTTTCATGATAATTTTGGAGAAAAGTTCTTGATTTCATAAAATTTCCAAAAACCGCAATTGGACCAAAATAACCCTCCAGGAACCCCCCCTGTAGGGGACTTTTGGAAGCCCTTGGAAGTCCCCCTCCCATGGCCAACAACCGGGCCCTCTTAGTTGTGCCCTGGCTAGCCGTACGACTAGCCATGAACAACCGATAGTGCCTGGTAGGGACTTCCAAAAATATGCATTTTTTGCCCGGAAGTGCCCTGCAAACTTCTTTTTTGGTCATTTTCGAATTTGGTTTCAACTTGAAATTTCTTAGAACTTTTTGGATACCCTTAGATTCTTGATAGGTGGACCCCACACAGTGAGTTTAACCTTGGTCAACCTCAATTAATTTCCCCAATAGTTAGACTTTCTTGCCCGAATGACTGACTGTTTTGCACTACTGGATGAACCGCTAATGGTCCACCTTCGGAATGAGTAGTGGACAACTGGGAGACCTTGTTTGAGGGCCTTTATGGTATTTAAGCTTGTTTTAACCTATTACAATTACAATCGGTTTCTCTTTGGTTAAGGGACTGAAAACCTAGGTTTAGGTGGCATCTTGTACCCGATCATTATCTAACTTGGTTTTAACTTACAACTAGCGAAAAGTGATGTCTTAATCTATTTTACACTTTTTGAATTACCTAAAGGCATGTTGAGCATGGTTATTATTGTTCTATTCAAACTTATGTTCTTGGGTATCCTCACCTTCCGAATGCACAAATGAATATACAATATCCAAACTCTTTGATCATATATATATGCTCAAATATCATCGTCCTTGCATGTCTAAGGCGGTCATTAACTTTAAAATAAAGTTGTAATGGCCCGTTAATTGTTGTATAGGTCGTTATGCTATTTTATTCCGTTGTATACTTATCCATATATATGGTTCGTATTCCTATTATCTTTTATGTTTTATGCGTTCCGTCATAACCTGGACTTACCCCGGCCTTAGTATATTTTCTTGTGGGACTCATTGGGAATTAGCATGGGGTATTCGCCTTGTTTTGACCTTGGATGTACTCAGATTCTTAGGTGGTTCCCTCAGTTGGTGTGCGAGCATTCAATTGCCTTGCCCGGCCCATCCGAGTTACCTGGATCACCTTGTTCTTTTACCACCCATTTTGGGGCCACCATTCCTAGCTGAAATGCTGGCCATTTGTACTTAGGATTTTTCGGACCTAGATGGAATGTTTTCTAGCTTGAATCTATATTGTTGAGCTTTTAAATTTTGTTTATATATATATATATGGATTTGTCTGCTTTCCCCAAACATGTTTATACACTTTATATGTATCAAAAAATTACTCGTGTACCCCTTGATTGTATACTGAAATTAACAATGAATTGAACTGTAGGTCTTACATATGACATGATTTTTCTGATACCATATTGTTTTGTATCGTCCTGTGATGGTTTTACTGGTAGGTCTTGAAAGTCCGAAATCCGAACCCCAGAGGGGGGTTGGATAGGGTGAGCTAGACTTTAGTGACCAATTATGGCAAATTTTAACTTCTTTAAATTAAATAGTCACAAGTGGTGATTATTAAGAAACTAAATGCGGAAGCTTACAAAAGAAATTACCACAAAGTATGCACCATCACACAATGATTTATAGTGGTTTGTCCTCAATGCCTACATCCACCACCGGCTTGTGTTCCTACACTCCATTGGATTTCCACTATGTATGCTTTTCAATAGGCTAAGCAATAACTTTTACATTATGCCTTCCAAAGGTAAACTATTACCTCTTGCGTTTTATGGTTTACCCCTAATTACACACTTATGCTTTTCTAAGGCTAAGCAATAACCTATGCAATTAAAAGGTTGGTTCTCTCTCTAAGTAGTGTCTAGAATATACTTAATGCAGATACAATTTTGGCTTAATACAATGTCTCTAAATAGGTGGATATAAAAGTGAAAATCTAACTCACACAAATACTATATGAATGCAAAGATGTATGCTCGATGTGTATGTATGATATCCTCAATCAATTTGAAAATGAAAGCTCATAAAAATATTTATGATTGAGGTAAGAATGCTAATCACATGCTAAAAACAACTTGTAAAAGATATATCTTTCTAATCCAAGCAAGTTGCGAAATTTTAAGAACAAAACATGTGATGCATGAGGTCTTTAATCAAATTAACAATGTAGCTCAATAACTGTATACTAAGCATTTGAGAGTGCAAAACACAAAAAGATATTTGATTAAAGTGAATAGACAAATCACATGTAATTAAAACACCAACTTGAAAATGATATACCCATCAATGCCAAGCAAGTTGTGAAACTTTAAAACAAAAATACATGTGATTTGTGATTGTTGTTGAATCCAAAATATGAGATAGATTGAAAATGATTCTCTTGTCATGGAACTCAACAACCAAAAATTCAACAAAGTATAGGAATCATGTTACATATAATTTCAAAGATGATTCCAAAACATAATTCACTTAGATATACCAATTTCAGTCCTACTTGGTTTGAATCAAGGTGATGCATCCAAAACAATAAATCAATTCAAAACATATACATGTTTAGGACACAACAAATCATAGTTTAATACGCTGAAAAAGATTTACCAATAATCAAGACAAAGCATAAAAACATATGATGAGGAAAACAAAGCTTACTTAGAAGATCTAACTCATGATTCCAAGCTTTAACTTCCCTTTTTGCCCAAGTAGCATTCCTTAACTCATTCTCCCTTATTTGGCCTCAAAACACCTCAAGGAGGGCCTCTTAGTTTCTCAAAATTGACCTTGGAATGATCTTCTTTTTATACCAAAAAATGGCCAATGGTTAGTCCCCGGTCGACCGGGTACTCAACTGGAGAAACTGTTTTAGCGAGGGCCATAGGCCGCCGGTAAACGTGGTTTGGCCACCGGTATAAGTCCTCTTTTCCCAAAAATGTGTTTTTCAAAGTTTTTTTCTTGTGGGGACTTTGGGCCATGGAATCATGCCTGAATTCATGTTTTAATCAAATCTAAAGGAGTTTTAAAAAGATAAACCTAAAATGCCTAATATGATTTGAAACTTTTAAAACCATTGGCTTGCACGATTCAAAAATCTTCTTTTCAAACTTAATTCATCGAAGTTTAAAATCCAAAACATGCATATAACATGATTTTCAAAAGTCTTAAAAATAATGCATGTGAAAATCAAGATTTCAAAATTTTCAAAATCAAATGCATGTGTGAAAATTCGAATGATGCTAAAATGATAATGCATCCATCAAATTGCAATACAAAAAATCCCTAAAAGGTCTCACACATGACATAACTCTGTTTTTTTTACTCTGCGCCATACTATTTTTGTATCTATCATCTTAGTAGACTATAATAACTTTCTGTTAATTATCTTTATTTATGTATTATTATTGCATACTATGACATTTATATTAAATACTTGTCAGACATTTGTGTCCGACGTCTCTAGACTTGGTGATGTAGGTATGATTACCCTGACCCTCGCTGTAGAGTGCTATACCAAGGAGACAATTGCTGAGGCATGGGAGACGAGTGATTGATGTACAGAGGTTGTCATGTAGACTCTGCTCCTGGCACATGAGACGTTACCATACATGGGAGTTATATTTTGGGTTTTTATATTTTGTTTATTGGCCTTTGTTGGCCTCTTACCTTTTTGGGAATCGTAATTAATACATATTTTGTAATTATCTAACTTAACTTATGGGAATGGTTTATCCTGTTTATTTGTCTGGCTTTGTTTATCTCTTGTTTATGTTTATACTAGTTTAATGATATATTGTGCATTTCGTAACATAGAGCTAGTAAGATATTAGTGATGCAACACAGAATCCGATAAGCTCCGAACTTCAAATTGCACCACAATGCGAGCTTCCACTAAATGCTTCATGACAGTGATGAATTTTTTGTTCTCACTCATGCGGATTCTAGGCAGAAAAGATGGATTTTGTTAATCTCCAGATCACACCCTGGGACATGGATCATTACGCTAATCTGGTCCAAGGTCGTGACATGGAGCTTTGAACAATCTTAACAGTTGGGGGTTTTATGATTTTTGAAGCTTCTTGAGTGTGTAGATATTAGGTTTAAAGAATTTCAGTCAAGCATAATCTAAGGCTAGTAAACACTTATAAATCCATGCATGCATGATTTTCTTGTTGATTCCAAACATGTTTTACATGTTAGATCACCCTATTTACATGTTTTATTGAATGTCTATGTAAGTCTCTAAAGGCATGTAAACCTATGCTTTTAACGTAGTTTGGAAAGCCTCAAGATGTGTTTGAAGATGTTTTAGTAATTTGAGCTGGAAAGGGGAAACAACCCCCACGGAAACAAACAAGTTTCAAGTACTGAAATCCAATTTCTATAGCCACAGCCAACCGTGGAACCTTTTATAGTCGACCGTAGACACCAAGCGGATTTTCAATTACAATTATAGCACAATGATTTTTCTGGAAATTTGCACTACAGTTAGCATGCAAATAGCCATAAGCCACCTTACAGGTAGCCATGAGCCAACCGTGGGGTAACTAAACTCATCAATTGAGTCATATGGTCATATTAACAATACTTGTAGTTTCCTATTTTTGTCCAGTGGTTAGCCGTTGGCTAACTATAAGGACCTCATGGTCGACCGTGGAGCAACCACGAGAACACGCGATCAACTGTGAGTCGACCACGAGGCAACCCCAGAAATCTAGGTTTTTGGATGGATTTTGGGCCAACTTTGGACTTTAGCAATGGAAACCTTTCACCCTAAGTAAGGCCTAATGGACCCCTAGACTTATGTAGGTGATATATGAACTAACATACACCTGCAAGGAAGCTTGTAATAACAAGAGACACTCTAGTGAGTTTTAACCTTCAATTTCCAAAGTGACTTTTATAACCTGCACGGTCCTATGTAGTCTCAAAAATCATATTCGACGGTAGATTTGGAACATTTCACACATCTTTCAGTGTCCTTGTGCAACCAACTTCGGTTTGAATACAGGCATCACCGGTCCTAACAATCTTTGAATGACTCGAGTTGTCCATCTTTATAGTACCAAAATCCCCCATTTTATAAGTCATGAACATCTCCTTATAAGGAGTCGCATGGTAATATGTTATTGTGTCAACAACTCACTCAACCTGGTAATCTGCAATACTCAAACACGCTTCTTCTTCACTGGCCAATATTAATACTTCATGACTCAAAGAAACTCTTCTTAATGTGACCCTCTTTGCCACAATGAAAGCATTTTCTAGGATTTTTCTTACTTTATGATGCACCTTTAGACCTTCCACGACCACCCTATGGTCTCGATCCCCTACTCTTACTCCTCTCCCTCTTCTCAGTAACAAAGGCTTGTTCATTATTTGTTCATGTACCTTTTTCTTCTTGTTTCTTTATTCAACAAGTTGCTTGTAACGTGACTCATAGACAATACACCATTTGAAGTAGAGTTGCTCACAAAAACAACCAATGTTTCCCATGTATCTAGCAATGAACTTAGAAACAACAAACCGTGCATCTCATCTTTGAGGGACCATCTTTATTATGGCTAGTTGGTTCACAACACTTTGAAACTCATTAATGTGATCTTCAATTTTGACCATGCTCCTTCAATTTCATGTTTACAAGCTTTCTGATAAAAAAAGGTTTACTCATAGCAATCTTTTTTCTCATATCTTGCTTCCAACTTTTTCCAAAGGGTATACAACACATTGCTTTCATTAGAAACATGGTGGATATGATGTTGTCCACCCACTATTTGATGTGACCAATAGCCTTTCTATGCATCTTGTTCCAATCTACATCAGACATATCTTTTGGCATCCCCTCCAATGGGATGAAATAGGCCTTTACAATAGATAATATCTTCATTTTTCTGTTTTCCAAATCAACCAATTTTTATGGTTGAGTTTGATCATGGTAGTGTTATGCGTGTTTTGATCGTCAGCCCCAAGTACAAGGCTGTGATTGTAGTAATAACTCGGTGAAGTCCGAGGTCGATCCACAGGGAGTAATTAATCACAAAACCTGTCATATTGAAAAACTAATCTAGCATATCAAAAATCTATATAAATCTCTACTAAATTAAAATTGAAATTTTATTCACAATCCAAATTAAAAATTACAATCCCAAATAAAAAAATAATAATCTAAAGACTGCAAAAACATAAAAGACATTAAACCACCAATTGCATAAAAGTAAATAAATCATGCATTAAAAATAAAAATTCATTAATAATATCATTAAGAAATAAGAATAAAAAAAATTCTAAATATTCTTATTATGGAAATCACAACGTTATATTGGTAAGATTAATAAAAAGACTGCAAAAACACTGCACTAAGTGCGTACTGTCACTACCCACAAACACACGATGCCAATCCAAGGCGGAATACCTTGACTTCACTAATTGCGTCTTATAAATTAAAGTAAACCAATAAACTAGTAATCTCCCAACATTAGTCAAAACTAAATATATATATATATATATATTTCCTTACCCTAGATCGAACACATGAAGAAAGTAGGACTTGCGCATAATTCCATCTTCAAGTTTTCAATCCTTTACCAATGGAGAAGTAGATGGTTGGTTGATGATGGAGCAACAATAGCAATGGCGGCGCGTGACGGCGTTTAGAAAATCCAAGTGGTGGTGTGCCTTAAGGAAGGCCTTGGATGAAATTGAGTGATGGTGGTAGGATGAAAGATGAAGAAAAATTAATGGAAAATGAGGGATTTGGCTTGCTAGTCGTCCAAGGGAGAGGGAGGTAGTGAATTGCACGTCCATGCCCTTGTGGCTCTTTTTATAATTTTTTGATAAACTTGGGTTGCAAGGTTTTGATTGGGTAAGGGATTAGTAGTGTGGAGTCAAGTTGGATTAGGATTAAGAGAGTTTTGGTAAGAGTTTCAAGGGATTTTCCAAACTCCTTGGATTTCTTGACACACCATCCTACTAAAGGTAGGATTCTTTATATCTCATGCTACTTCCTTTCTTGGGCCCACTCTAGATTTAATTCAAAATTTGAAACAATATGGCCAGCTCTTTTTATTTTTGGATGTGTGATAGCTTGGAATGGGTGTTGGACGTGTGACTCTATCTCCCAAAGAATCTTGGGTTTGCAAACTTTCAAAATTTGAGGCTATCGATTTGGAAATATCTTTAACAACTTAGTGCTGGAATCTTGACTCTTTAATTTGCTTTTCCAACTTGGATTGCTAAAAAGATCTTCCCATTTTTTTTTAGAACTCTTCATGACTGGAAAAATATTCTAGGATGGGCCCACTTTCTCTCCTTGGAATTTATGTCAACGTAGATCAGTCCCATGGTGCATTTAATTCATCATTTATCTTCCGCGGCCCCAATTTATGAAATTCCCTTACAAAATAAAATAAATGTCAAAGAAAAATCTATTCATATAGGGAAGGAAATCATGCAAGATGCGGGCCCAATAAAATGTCACCATTTTATCAAATCTTCAATTAAATCATGTGCAAATAAAAATTCATCATTTTATGTGTAATAAAAAGTAATGAGAAATTTGTGACTTTCACATGCCAAAATATAGAATTTTCATTGATTTTTATGTGAAAATGCAATTTTTCAAGAATTTTGACTCGGATTCAACTTTGATGCTCACTAACATAGAATCATGATTTTTCTACTAAAATGGTCCACGATTTGAAGATTAAGTCCTTAATTAATTTAAAAATGATGATGAAATTATGCATTTTTAAAGACCTATCAGTGGTTGTTCTCCACCTCAATTAAACAATCAAGAGAAATAAAACACAACTTCCATTAACCTTGATTTTGCACCACGTTGTAGATCTCGTTATCACGAGCATGCTAGAAGAAAAGATCTAAAATCCGACTCCGGATGACTCTGACATCATAGAAACAATTTTCTGCGCTCCGATTAGTCAAAACTCCTCTGTTGACCGTTTAGCTTCCAATCTCCTCCACAAACTGTATAGATATGCTCGCAAACAAGTCTGGGGTGCAAACGGATCTCCGATCAAATCCCTATCTTTGATCCCAGTCAAAACTTTGTTGACCGTATGACTGATACAATGTTGATCTTAGCAACTCTTGTGTTGTTGGGCTAGGCTATGCACTCGGGTCAGGTTGACCAAACCCAAAACTAGAACTCACTTGGCCCAGAAACTAGATCTCCTCTTTAGTCTGTTTCGATTTCTATAATAGGAACAAGACAGCATGTTGCTGCTTCCTTGAGCCTAGCTGCGAAGGAACAAGCCCGGACCTCAGACTCCTCGATCGTCGGCAACAGCAATAGCAGTGGCTCCGAAGACGATGACGGCCAACGAACCTTCCTCAGGCAACAGTGAACCCGGCAACAATGGTGATGAGAACCAATCTGAATAGAGATTTGGTTTCTCTATTCTTGTCTCCTCCGTGGTTTAGGTCTGGGCATTTTGGTAATTATATCGGGCCTTTTTTAGGGCTAAAAAGGGTTTCTTGTATGTCAAGAAAGTGTAATTATATATTGATGTAATATGTAACCCATATAATCAAGGATTTTTTTTTTTTTTTTGATACCAAAGGAAAGTTGAGTTTCTTTCCCATGGACGTAGTCAAGTTTTTTTTATGAACATCACTGAGACTTTGTACTTACTTTGAATGTTGAGTCTCATCATGTGTATTATGGACGCTTTGACGAAGTTAGGATAGGGTAGGATATGCCTTGCTTGTTCTATGTAATTTCGTTTGGTGTGTTGTTTGTTATAAGTTATTTTAGCTTTAATACCTTCGCATTCTTTATTCTTCTGCCTTCTCTCTATGTTGTGCCTTCTTTTTTTAAGTCTTCAATGTATCTATTATTAATCAATCACTTAAAAAAAAAAAAAAAAAAAGAAGAAGAAGAATAGTAAGAATGGACTCAACCTAAAAGCATCTCTGATTGAGTTGGTGAGTTAAGTTAAAAATTACCACCCCTAATTGGCGCCACCATTAACCATTCTGTAAATCAATAAGGGAGAAACTAATTTAAACAATCCAAAGAATTAAGAACTATACCTTTTCGTTGCGTATAATATTTATGTCAGTTGTTAAATGTAGTTTGCTAAAGCGGCTTTACAAATTGTAGAAGTGAAGATCAGAATTATTCGAAAAGCTACAATAATTTTTAAATAATAAGGCCAAGGTATTAATTATTGAATAAGGGTTTTGACTCTAGTGAGAAATGTTCTCATGGGGTCACTGAGAACTTTCTGATGGAGCCCAATTTGGGTCCCATTTTGATGATGTGACCAGAGGGGATGAAAAGATTATGGAGACCCACCCGAGTAGCAAGTTTTGACTCAATCTCAATGCAGCTACCCTTTCATCCATATAATAAATACTTCCCATATAATAAGTATTTGACAAAATGAAAGCCGGCCTCAAGTATTTGGAGACATGCCAAAATATCAATCATACAGTTATGTTGGATGTTTGGGCCTGAGTTGTTGTATTAGATTGCAAAAAGAAATAAACAGAGAAAGCGGATCAGAGGTATTGCCATTGAACAGAGTGCTTTTAACTCTTGACAATATTGTCTTTTCAAGATGTAAGCTGTTTTAAAATTGTGAAGGATGATACATTCAAGATGACCATCCAACAAGAACTTTAGGTAACAATTGGGAAAAGGTAGGAAATCTATTGATTTTAGATTTTTGCATTGCCTTTGAAACAGGATTTTTCTGCCCGAGGATTTGTATCGTGAGAATTCTTTGATCACGATTGAGTAATAGGTGAGGGAATCTGTAGACTTGAGGCTTCTAATATGCTCCCTCTTTCAGACGAGTAATTCAACAATTGTACTGGGGAGATTGGGTGGTCGGACTTAGGATTTTCAAAAATTAGATATTCAGATAAGCCAAATCAAAGATTTAAATCGCAAATGTGGTTTTCATGAACTTTATAGAAAGCAGAAAAACTTTTCCCAGGATTTAGTTCTCAGCAAAGTGACCTCGTAGTATGTAAGAATCTAAATAGGGAGGAATACTATGGAAGGTCATGGCCTCATGCCTCAGTGAATTGTTTCATTCCTTAGCCCTGATATTTTGTATAATTCACGTTCTGAAATTATTGATCTTGAAGCATTGTGTGTAACAATCCTTAAGTTGTATTGGAATGAAATTTTAAGCCTTCGATTGGTGGCCTACAATCGATCGGTATCCGTATAGTAGATGGTAATGGATATTGCTGCATCCAAATAAAGGACTATTGGAGTAGAATGGAATCACTTTGAGTCAATTTCCATTTGTCTGTCAGTACAGTGGGCTGTAAGACTGATGGATCTCCAACTAAATGGTGGCCACATGCATCTCTATGGCCAGTGAACAAGACCTGGGATATGCATCAACCTGGTTTGATATACATCTTACTCTGATGGGAGGGTGCATCTCTACTAGGGATGCAATTGGGGTCCCCGATTCTCCGTTACTCGGAGGTTCCAACCCGTTAAAAACCGATCTGGGTCCTTATTATGCCCAGATAAGTAAATGCGTCCGAGTCCGTTCCACCTTGATTTGGAACTGTGAACCTGAGACCCGACCATATTATTAACCTAAATTTCTAAAATATCTCCTAAAAATTATAGTTTTTTAATCTCATTTTTCTAACTTGATCTGGACCCGTCCCATATATGGTTCTGGTTCGGTTCTGAGCCAGAACGGTTCCGAATGGATTTCGGGTTCGGTTCCACCTTTTTTTTTTAACGATTTCGGTTCTGGGTCCACCATGGATCCGGACCGGAACCACCTGTTACAACCCTAATCTCTACATCATATTGTGTGAGTGGGATGCAACAACTATATTTAAAAAACATTTTGGAGGGTTTTCAAAATTTTCAATGAGCAAAACGCAAGGCTTAGAAATAGCAATTCTGATTTCTAAAATAGTTATGTGTAAAAAGATGTTCGAACAATGAAATTCTTTTCTATCTTATGAAGTCTTAAACAAGGACTATTTGGACTGCCCTATTTCAATTATATAGATTCTGCATGACTGGATATGGACAGCTCACATTTCTTTGAGCGTAAAGATTATCCCAACTAGGAAGTAGATTGGTCCTTTGATTCTCCGTTTATTCGGAGTTCCAATCCGTTAAAACCGGTTTGGGTCCTTATTTAAGCCCCAATAAGTGAATGAGTCCGGGTCCAGTTCCACCTGGTTCGAAAACCGTAGACGCGAGACCCGACTATTACCTAAAATTTTTTTAAAATATGCTCCTAAAAATCATAGTTTTTTAATATCATTCTCTACCTTGATCCAGACCGTCTCATATATGGTTTCGGATTTCGGTTCCAGAGCCAAGAAATCGGCTCCGAAACGGTTCTGGTTCCGGGTTCGGTTCCACCTTTTTTTAACGGTTCTGGTCTCTGGACCGGAACCGACCCGTTTACAAACCATAATCTCTACCATCATATTGTTGAGTGTGGATGCAACAACTATATTTAAACAAATGATTTTGGGAGGGTTTCAAAATTTTCAATGAGCAAAAATCCGAGCGTTAGAAATAGCAATTCCTGATTTCTAAATATAGTCATGTTAAAAATGAGTTCGAAACAATGAAATTCTTTTCTATCTTATGAAGTCTTTAAACAAGGACTATTTGACTGCCTATTTTCAATATATAGATTTTGGGCATGACTGGTTATGGACAGCTAACATTTCTTGAGTGGGTAAAGATTATCCCAACTGTGCCATGTTACCGGACAATGTGGTCCCACATCAAAAATCATGATTGTGCAAGGTCGGTAACAAATGTCCTAAATTTAGTTACACCATCACTCGTGGTCCTATTAATTAGATACTTGTGAATAATCACATCTTGCAAAGGTGTTGAATGAGCATTGTTTTTTTTTTTTTTTATTATTAATTATTGGGGAGTCAATTTTAGAAAGGACTACCTATCACTCATATGTGCAAAGAAATAGTAATCACTCATGATAAAAATCCACTTTTCAAGAGTCTGAAAAGTTCCACGGTGCCACATTTACATGCTGATAACAAGGGTCTATAGAACTAAGATTTAAGTGCCAAATTAAAATTGGGTAGTATACGTGGTCAGTTTAGATTGTTAACAAGGATCGACCAGGTTTGTTTTTGTTAGAAGAGATCTGGTTGATGTCTAGGGTTAGGATCGTCGACAGTTTAGTTTGTTTGCAAGAATAGATGCCCTGAAAATTTGCCTTTCTTGTCGTACTTTTTTGTCGGCAGTTATTTACAATGATTTCAAATTCTTTGCGGGTGACCTTTCAGAGAAAAAACTACTTAATTTCTATTGACTTGTACAATTATATATCTTATATACGAAATCCACTATTTTCTAATTGAGAGATCAATCTCAATTCGTTCAATTGATTTTTGACTTTGTTAATTTCTTGACTCCCTCTCAATTTCCTCACTCGGACGTCATAATCGTATAGGGTGTGTATATAAACATTTACTCTTGAAATTAGGCTCCACATTTATAGTCACATGATTTCCTCTCGTTAAAGATAACCACATTTATAGTCACACGATTTCTTCTCATTAGAAATTTGCCAAATGATTTTGACTATTAAATTGATTTGATCCCATTTAAATCCTCCAAACCATGCTTGTTTCTATCCCTCATCTTCTCTCAACCGTTTCTACAAGACCGTAACTCCTCTTTCTCCTCTTCCTATCACCCTTTAATACAGTATTTGAAAAATATTTTTTTTATAAAAGTAATTTTCTATTTCTAGCACTTAGGTGATGCATGGTGTTATATATATATATATATATAATTCATTTAAAAGTATTTTATTTTTGACAATGTTGATAAAAGGATCCAATATTGCCCAAGAAATAGAATGGATAATACTACAAGCTCATATGTCTATTTTGGAGTTTTGAAGACTTCTCCCAAGCATAAGGAGTTGCGTAATCTCATCTCCATAAAACTCAAAACATAAATTTATCATTGAGATTATCTTGATGTAATATTAAATTTGATAATGATATATTTAATAATGAACTTTTAGGCGAAGGGTGGCTAATATCCAAACACTCAATAGCTCCCATTTTTCTTTATTTGCCTTCTTTTATTCATCCTTGGCATAAGGATCCCTTATCCCCAATAGCTCCCATTTTTCTTTATTTTCCTTCTTTTATTCATCTTTGCTAAAAGGATCACAAACACCCCACCCCCACCAAAAAAAAAAAAAAAAAAAAAAAAAAAAAACGTTTATACAGGGACAAAGTTGAGAGGGTCAAGTAAATCAAAAAACCTGAGCCCACCTTGAACTTGGCTTTGGTTAAAGTCTAGATACCCATACCTATCCTAAACCAACGATTTCACTACCAAACACACATCTAATTGGATATTATCATATTTTAAACTTCTTATGAGTTTTTTCCATCTCAATAAAGTTATACAAAAATATCATATTTTAAGTTTCGTATAAGCTTTTTAAAATATTTATATAAATTATTTACTTAAATCTCTCAATTATGTGATTTTTAAGAAAACCTATTAATTATTCCGTGTTTCTTGATTAAGACACGGTACATAGCATCCTTCCTATCTGTGATTATAATTTTAAGCCTAAAAGTTTTTTTTTATTTTTGAGAAATATTTCTATTTTACATTTTATATAATATACCCATATTATATGAACATCACTTTTTTATTTATATTATAGTATAAATATATATTATGACTTCTATTGCCCATGCTAAGCACGAGGGAGTTCTGCTAGTACAAAGATGGGAGTCATTGACTTCTAGAGGCACTGACTGCATGTTGGCATCTCAATTTCCAACCTTTACTTGTCTAAACGTCTAAAGTGGATAGAGATATGAAAAATAAGAGCATTTGACACAATTATACCCTCTATCCACTTGAAAAATGAGAAGCCCAGCTTTGGGCTTATGAAAACATGAGCTGCCTGCGTGGTCTCAAAAAATGGAGGCGAAAGTTTTTATTTTTATAGAACAAATTAAATATATATATATTTTTTACCCTCTTTTTTTAGAGGCTTTTTTTTATGGCTCTGTCGGAACAATAGGGGTGTTTATAGGCCAGGCTAAAGCATAGCTAGGCCGGACCCGACTTTAGAAACACTGGCCCAGGCATGGCCTGTAAATTAAGCCCGAGCATGCCAATTTAATCAGTCCCGAGCATGCCAATTTAATCAGTCAAGGCGGGGCCCATGAGCACCCCTATGGAATAAGAGTCAAGATACCAAATAAGGCCCCAAGAGTCTTATGGAAAAGTGATGTGGAACCAGATAATCAATGTGTTTATATCCCTTTAAACATCAAATCCAACTTCCTCACAATGCAATTGAAATTCAATTGCTATTTTCTCCAAGTTTCCTATCTCTTGATGAGAGACACCCATTTAGGAATCTGTGCTTCAGGATTGCTGCAGGGATCATGTGATGGTCAATGGAATGAGACTCTACCATCATCATGTTCATGTTTGGATACTTTGCTGATGTATCATACAGGGGCAGAGCCATGTGATGACTGTATTGGGGCGGTCAAAATGCTTTGGAGTAAAAATAAAAATAGAAAAACTTAACCCATCAAGCTAATACCACATTCCAACCCAGCCCCCTATACTATTTTCGGTGTGAAGAAAGTTTGGCCCTATCCAAACAAAAATCCTAGGTCCGTCACTGATCATTAAGCTTGCTGTAGTTGCATCCAATCAGAAAATCCATTAAGATGTAAATGAACTCATCAGCCATCCCCTAAAACTTTCCTTCATATAACATATGATCCCCAACAACACAATTTCCATTCCACAATTGTCTTCACTGTAGTTACCCCTCTATTTGTCATTTGGGATATGTATTGTTCATTAAAGGGGCAGAACAGATGATCCACGGTTTCTTGGAATGTATTGTGCTCAAGATCTGGTTGATGGGTATGTTGTATAGAGCATTTTCCGCAATGATGAAAATGGTTTCTAGCAGAGCAATGACTTCCAAGTGTCCCATGTTAAATATTTTCAATGGTTTTTCATTTTTCCAGGTGAAATCATTTTCCATAAGTACTGCGGAAAGCATATTTGGATCCAAGAGGAAGAAAATCACTTTCAATAGTCTTATAGAGTTATAAACACATGCCACTGCCAAAAATGTTTGTCACATTTGAAAATGACATTGTGGTAAATGAAGACTCCAGTTTCCAGTTTCCAGTTTCCCCAAAAATAAAAACCAGTGTAAATAAAATGTTGTGGAAAACTACTGCATGCAAACATGCCCAATTTTTTTATATTGTTTTTCACCTTAAAACATTATCTGCTTCAATTGTTGATATTGATACCTGGTGGAAAGACAAGGAAACAGTAAGCACATGATTTCAACATTGTGTTATCAGTATGATGAAAATGCTGCACATTCATATGTATTGTAAAAATCATTAAAATCGATCATGGTCCTACTATATCCAGATGCATCTTAGTAATTATACCCATTAAAGAAAAAAAAAAAAAAAAAAAAAAACATCCCATAGTAATTGAGATTACCTCATCAAATAACAAACTATGGCTTGAAGCAGATTATATAATTTGAAGATAGGATTCCTAGTAAATGAAATTACCCCATAAAACTATAGATTGAAAACAGCTTACACGATTTAAAAGATTGCATTTCAAGTACATGAGACTACCCCATGCACCAAAAGCAGATTACAAAATTTTAAAGATATCCCATAAACAACAAACTATAGCTTGAAGAAGACTACATAATTTAAATTTTGCATTGCTTAGAAAATTTCTAATGTGATCAAATGTTGGAAAAACAATGAGCCTGAGATCTAGAGTCACAACTGCATAATAAGGGGTATTGGGGTGAGGAGTTGGGTCTTCTTGACAACTACACAATCCTACCCTCACCATTCTCTCCCGCATCTTCTTCTTGACCTGTTCATTGCGTACCAGCTTATCCAACTCTCCACACTCAAAGCAATCATGGGACCCAATCCAAGAGATCAATCTCACTCTCTGCAGCCCCTACCTCTACACGCCTTCTACATCATGTTAGTTCTAACAGAGAAATCCCAATGCTGTAAACATCAGCTTTCATTGTTATAAGTTCCCTCTTGTGCCATTCGGGCGCCACATAACCTCTAGTCCCAGGGATCCCAGTGTAAGTTTTTATTTGATCCGGTATCAACAGTTTTGCTAATCAGAAATCAGTCTCGATCATCCACAAGTTTTTATCTGCCATGCCTCCGAAAGTTTCAATTTTACAGTGGCCCCCATGGAAAAAATTCCTGGTTCCGCCCCTGGTTAGGGGTGACACAACTGCGTCCAAGTTCTCCCATGCCCTGATAATACAAAATCCAACCCTGCAGGGAAGTAATGTCTAGGTACCATAACATCACCCGTGATGATACAAAATCAAGTTTCTTCTAATTTGCAAAAACCACCCAGACTGAGTGCATGCCATTCAACTTAATCCTCCAATATGCTACATTATTCTTAAATAAGATGAGATTACAACAGAAAAATTCAGCAATATCAATCGCCACTTGATGGAGGGACATTCCTACCCGATTTTTTGCCAGATTTTTTCTATAATCAAACTTAAGGAATTGAGTAGATACAGGCAGCCATCATAATTTACATTTAAGGCTAGTTTGTGTAACGCTGCTGTAATGTGGAGATGGAAGTCTGGGGAAGGATCGACACATGTTTCTGCTCTTTTTCTGCTCTCTCATGGAAAAATAGCTAAAAAATATCGATTTACTGTGGAGAATCTTCGTGCGCCCAACAAGGCACAAAAAATCTTGGGAATTTGAGTTCTGCTTCTGCAGAAAGATCATGCACAAGCAATCAAACATACCCTAAATAAATAAATAATATTAAAAACAAAACAATCCATGCACCTGAATATTAGTAGTGCTCATCGGATGCAGTGCGAGATTCTGAACAGTAAGCACCACAATTCGAAATCCTTCCAGCTGAATGGTTGGTTTTGATTAAGTGCAAAAAGGAGATTCCACTGCTTTTGAGTATAAGACAAAGTTACCAAAATGAGACTGCTCCAAATGCAACAAATTGAAACTTCGACTGCTTTTGAGGAGGATACCACCATGGACAGGAGACAAAATTTTGCAGGACGAAATTGCAGATCACCTCCATTTGATATCAGCATTCATCAGAACTGTCCCGTTCTTCAAAGTTCCAATGATCCAAACACCCGCTATGGAATCATTGCCAATTAGGGAGCACCCAATTTTGCCATGTGTTCATCTGATTATGATATTCTTTGAAATTCCAATGATTCATGTATCTCATGTATCAACCATGGAGTCAATGCCAAATGGAAATAAGCCAAATGCAAATTAGCGAGAACAAGATGACAAGAAAATAAAAAAAGGCATTGGTGGAATGCAAAAGGAGACAACAAATAGAGGAACAGAGCTGCCATTGCCATTCAAGAGTGTTGTTTTCAGTTCTCGATATACTGCCTATAAGGAAAGGAGCAAAACCCTGCTTTTGATGGGATTCTGATTCTTGGAGGGGAAGTAAAACTTCAGGTCCTGTGAATATTCACATTCTCATCAAGTCATCAACATTGTAGACTGGAAGGGAGGTATTTCAGTTTTACAAACTCTCAGGGCCAGTTTGCCTGCTTTATTTTGAATTTTCCTTAAATTCATAGCAAAGCATGGTGGGTTTATTAAATAGGTTTGTGAAGATGGAGGACCATCACTTTCTCACTTAGTTATTGAGTTCCTAAGATTAAAGTCTAACAAAGTATTGATAAAAATATTAAGAGTAAAGGAAAACTTAGATATATACGAGACCCTAATGTAAGGGAATTTGATCTATTTCGAGAGATGGCTGAGTAATCATTTGATGACTAATTGTAGAGGTATGCCTTTATCTCTAAAATTTTGACCTCTCATAGGAATGAACCACTTAGAATTACTATGACTTCACTTACATAATATTGTCGGTGGATGACCATTTTCTAACAATTAAGAAGAGAGAGTCAAGTTAAGTTAGTACATTTCAAAGACAAAATCCTTATAGATCTTTACCTCTAATCCCAAGTAAAAAAAAGGGCAAACAATCGGGCCTTCACTAAACTAAAGCTTTGAGTCTATAATTGATAAACCAAAGAAAGAGGACATGAATGCAAACAATTAATGATTTAAGTGTGACTGATTACATAAACTCACAGCTGACCAATTGATACCAATGAGATTCGCAGAACTCATCTGATCAAATGGTTTGATCTGAGTTGATTAAAAAGATCAAATTTTTCCAATATTTCTCAAAAGGTGGACTACATCGGATGGGCCCCAATTCAATGGAATGAAATAAAAGATATTCACAACCACCACATCAAATATCCATCATGATCACGAAAGGAAGAACACTGGGGCGTCCTTTATTCCCAAAAAGGATGCCCCTCCAATCCTCCCTATCCGATCTGAGATATGCAACTTGACATGCAGTGAACGTCTGTGATGCAGTCCTAGGGTTAGGATGCAAATGCCAGGGCACAATTGGGTTTCCACGGGAACAATCACACGATGAAGAAACAGTCTCCAACGAAAAATCCACACAGGGAATTCTATTAATCAATTCTGAACTCTGAGATCATTGATCTCTACAATGCTATATTTATAATAAAAGAAACTTAAGCCCTAAGAAACAATCATAATCAAACTAGGAAACAAATAATAATTCTACTAAATTAGAAATTATTCCTAAAAACAACTTCTAAAAAATTAATAACAATTGATAAATCAGACTGGTACGGGTCTTACATGTGGACCACGCCTCTTGTTGCAATAACGTGAAATTGCTGTTGCATCATTTTCCCTGGGTTGGAAAAACAGTTCGACCTCGAACTCGGCTCTTCTTCTTGATGTTACTTCTATAGATAGTGTGCACGTGAAGCGCATCCGTGGTGAGACGAGAATTGGACCCCCTGCTTTGGTGGTGTCGGCTTCATAGGACGGAGTGTGACTTGCTTTGCACCATACATAAATGTGTATGTGTTGTCACGCATGCCATTAGTGCCATTCTTGTCATACATCCATGGACGACCTAACAAAATATCACAACTATCCATGGGTATCACATTACACCAAACTGTATCTGTATAATATGCACCAATGGAAAAGGTAACTGGACATGTATATCGGACTTGCACTTCATCGCCTGTCATTAACCATCTAGCAAAATAAGGACGATGAGGCTTCCGAACTTTCAGCTGTAAGCGATCCACAAAAGCTTGGGAGATGAGATTCTGACAACTGCCTCCATCAATGACGACTGTACATTCTTTACCATTGACGTTTCCTTTGGAACAGAAAATGTTTTCTCGCAGCCATTTCTTCTCAGTAGTCGATGTTAGTTCTTGGATGACCATAAGAGACTCAAGGCCCTCCTCAGGCAGATAATCCACAATTTTCATTGTGTCAGTCTCTTTAGGCTCTTCTGGAATATATGTCACATTACTTTCATTCTCAATGAGGTTGAGACGCTTTGGACATTCTGCTGCACGATGCCCTTGTTGTTTACAATTAAAACATGTGAGCCTATTTCACCTTCAGGCTTGTGAGAACTTTCTCCGATGATGTACTCGGTTTAAAACCTGCAATGAAGGAATTCTTCTGCATAGCCCATTTAGCTGCATTAAGTTTTTGGGCTTGATTATTTGCAATTCCTTCAGCTTTGATAGCATGTTGAATAATCTTATCAACATTATCGAAATTCTTGAATGCGAGAATATCTTGAATGTCAAGTGTAAGCCCATTAAAGTATCTGTCAACTAAGATCTCATCATCTTTATTCAGACCACAACGAGCTTGCGTCGTCATAAACTCCTCAGAATATTCAACAACTGTCTTAGATCCTTGTTTTAAGTATTGAAATCGTGAACGCAGATCTCTGGAGTAATTGACAGGCAGGAATTTCTGCTTCAATAGATTTTTCATCTCAGCCCAGGTGTCAACAGGGTCAATTTGCTGGTATCTCCTCTTCTTTTGCAACTCGGCCCACCATATTGCGGCATAATTGCGAAATCGAGTTGCCACAAGTGTAATTTTATGACCATTCGTCATTGGTTTATGTGCAAAAATATTTTCAACACACACTAACCAATCTAAGAACTCATCTGGTTTCAACTTCCCATCATATTCAGGAATCACAAGTTTGATAACCAAATCTCGATCAACATTTATTACATGTGGATCTTGTTGATTCCGCTTATGTCCTCCATTATTTCGATGATCATCCTCACGCCGATTAGTTTCTAAGGTAGTTAATCGGGTTTCAATTCTTGCAAGAGTGTCTTGCATTTGAACAATCATTACGGACAATTGATTAACATTTGCTGATAATTCCGCAACAGTTCCTCTCGAATCTTCATCATTATGAGCGAAAGATTCCACTTTTACCTGCTTCTTGGGAGGCATTTTTGTTTAATGGGAATTTAAAATTTGTGACTAACCTGATGTGTAAATCTGCTCACTGTGATCACGATGATGAAAACGGATCGAAAATCTGACGGTGGATGAGTCTGGTATCGCGGAAAGAAGATCCTACCGTTGATCCGATGCTGCTGATGTAGATATGATGTCAGCAGAACTTAACTGAAGTCTTCAAAATAAGTTGGGTTCAATATTAATTGGGTCGGATCCACCTGATCCAAATCAGGCCCAAACGAACTGCTTGTGGGCTTCGTTAATGGGTCGGAGTTGACTTGAATAAGCCCAGAGGCCCAAAATATAGTCTCAGCCTGCGTGACGAATGAAAGAAGAAAAGGGTTTTGAAACACCCCCTTTCGTTGTATCTTCGTTAACGAAGAGGAAGCAGGCGCAGGCGCAGGCGTTGGAGCTTGGCGACCGATGGATCTGGCGTTGGCGGAGGTGTTGCTAGTTGATGGGCGATGGCGGTGCACAGTGCGAAGTTCTACTTCTGTTGCGGTCACGAAGAGAAGAGGAGGCCGGCGATGATGTCGCTTGGTCACGGCAGTCGACGACGATGGCGAGGGGTGATGGGATCGAAGGGGAAGATGGGCTAGTGAGGCTCTAACGATGTCGGCTAGCAGGCGATGGAGTGGAGCAGTGACGACGACAGTGCCAGGTATGCACTTCCTCCCTAATCTATTTTTCTTCTTCGTCTTCTCTGTTGTTTTTTTTTTTTTTTTTTCCTCTGGTTGGGGTGTTGAGCGAGGGATTGTTGAGGGGGCGAATCAAGTAGGGATTGGGTTTGGTGGAATGGGGAAGACGATTTGGAGGGTTAGGGTGTAGCTGATGATCTCGGCAAGGCTGGGGATGGGTATCGTAGGATGAGGACGACTGGAGTGAGGATGGTGGCAGGGAAGGGTGTCAAGACACAGAAAGGACGAATGGGTCTGATGGAAGAATGGTTTCGATGATGGTGCAGAGAGGGGTGTTTGTTGCAGGATGAAAGGGCCGGTGGATGGTGATGACGATGGGTTTTGATTACGGTGGTTTGGGGTGCTGCAATTTAGGTTTCGGCAGAGGGGAATGCGAGAGCTCTGGGCAGAGGCGAATGGAAAATGGGTTGCTGGATTGGTGTTGGGTGCTGGGATTGACGATGTCTGTTTGGATGCGATCGGAGTCTGGATTGGAGATGGTGGACGATGGACGAAGGTAGGGATGGGATAGGGGTAACACGCCGACGATTGGAGATCGTTCGGCTCTGATACCAATTGATGCAGTCCTAGGGTTAGGATGCAAGTGCCAGGGCACAATTGGGTTCCCACGGGAACAATTACACGATGGAGAAACAGTCTCCAACGAAAAATCCACACATGGAATTCTATTAATCAATTCTGAACACTGAGATCATTGATCTCTACAATGCTATATTTATAATAAAAGAAACTTAAGCCCTAAGAAATAATCCTAATTAAACTAGGAAACAAATAATAATTCTACTAAATTAGAAACTATTCCTAAACACAACTTCTTAAAAATTAATAACAATTGATAAATTAGAATGGTATGGGTCCCACATGTGGACCACACCTCTTGTTGCAATAACGTGGAATTGCTGCTGCATCAGTCTGTTCCAAATAAAATCCTTTAATAGAAGAGAATGATAAAGATTTTGCAAAATCCAAAACCATTAAGGCCTTATGTAAATCGATTAAAATTCTTATTGAAAAAAGAACAAAGAAATCCCCACACATCCATAGCACCAAAACATTGATATGGATTCCACAACAAAAACTAAAAGCAATAGAAGATTATCATATCCATGACTATTTGTCCAAAAAAAACTAAAAACAAAATCCAAACAGACAGCATGTTTACAGAGAAAAACACAAGAACATATTAAAAGAAGAAAATACCTTTAGATATCTGAAAGGAAGAACACAACAAGATACCAACCAATAGTAATAAGGGTAGAGAAGGACAGAGAGGAGTCTCATCAAACCAAAGGACTTGGTGGTATAGGAAGAAAGCAAAACTTCTTCCTTCTTTCTTTGTAAGTAAGAAAGGTGCTTTCCATATACCCCTAGTCCTCAAGCTCCAAGAAACCCACTCTCATTCCATGTCATACCCATCTTCTTCTTTGCTAGAACCGAGAAGGGAAGGTAAGGCTTCAGAGTTCAAACGTAAGGTGCGTGGGAGGTTGATTTAATTTATAGAGACGTGGAGGGTTCTACGGTTAGGGTTTTGGTGGTTGCTCATCTGGACCAGTCCAACGATCCGAGCTAAAGTTCAGTCAGCAACTCAGCATATGATTGCACTGGGCCTTAAGGTATTATAGTGAGCCCAAACAGGTCATTAGGGCAACAATTTTTTTTCTACATTGAGTGGGTTACACAACTCAGACAAAACACCATAAAACTGCAAGCACTCCACTTCGCTACAGAACTGAAGATTGGCCTCACGAGGACGGATGTTGAAATCAAAGATATTGACT
Organism: Camphora micrantha; assembly: GCA_003546025.1. Classification (NCBI taxonomy): domain Eukaryota; kingdom Viridiplantae; phylum Streptophyta; class Magnoliopsida; order Laurales; family Lauraceae; genus Camphora; species Camphora micrantha. Next base: position 26,234,732 of record QPKB01000005.1, on the reverse strand, counting down.
TCCTCATTTTCTTCAAGTTCTATACTTTTGATAGCAACACTTCTTTTTTTTTTTTTTTTTTTTCATGTACCACTCATTTGCTATTGACGCTGTTGATTGAAGGAATGAGACAAAAGTTGTGAAAGTTGGCAAATTCAACTTGGACAAGTAGTCAGCTACTTTATTCTGGGACCTCCTGCAAAACTTTATTTACCAAGTATCAAATGCTTTAAGGAAATTAAGGAGCATTTTCCCAGTAAACAGGAAATCCCAAAAAAGGTTCTTTTCCTTCAAGTATAACTCATTTAATTCCATTTTTATGGCAAATTAAAACTCCTCCAAAGAGGGCCCTTAATTCAGCTTCAAGTGGGTGCACTATTTCTATTGCTCCAAAGTATGCAACCATCATCTCTCCCTCATGATTTCTTACAATGCCCCCTAATCCTGTTGTTTCGTTACCATGGTTGACAGCCCCGTCAAAATTCAATTTAAACAATCAATCCTTCAGCCGGTGCAAGTCCACTCCTCTTGAGGAAGGCCTACAAAGACAGCTGCAAGGGAAATAAAGTGAGCAACATTCCACTCATAAAGGGCTAATTTGGTCTTTTGAATAACTGAACCAAGTAATATTGGGTATTGATGAAATAGGTAGGTGTTTCTCATCTTCCATAAATGCCAGCAAATTGTAACTCCAAGCCTCTTGTTGTTGTTAAAGGACTCGTTCTAAAACCAATGAGAAAAGGTGGGGGACATGTAAGGTCTATGAATATAGCGAGGTAAGCTATTCCATATGTCCACAGCAATAGGATAATGGGCAAAGAAGTGGTCCATTGTCTCATTTTCTAATATGCATAACACACATTTTGGGTCCACAGAATTTAAGAAATTATTGAGATCCGAACAAACTGGCAATCTACCAGCAATAGGATGTGAAAAATTGGTCTTTGGATGCGACTTCCAAATTCCACACAATCTTTCATGGCATTTGAGGGCCAATTTGCATGCCTTTCATAAACTTATAAATAGCTTTAACCCAACAAGTCCTGGCTTGCTCACTCCCCCTAATGTCACTTGCTCCAAGCGGAATTGACAAAACTTGCTCATTTATACAACATTTATAACTAAACATTATATCTGAAATAAAGGTGGTTTGGCCGTACGATTAGGCCAGAGTGGTTGTAAACGGGTAGGGTCGGGTCACATGTGGAATTCATGATGTTAGGTCCTGGCATGTTTTTTAAATAGACTAGATTACCTCAACCCGCACTCGAGAGTAGGTCAACTTGACCCGATTCATCCTAACCCGTTTTCCATGTGAAAAAACAGGGGGCGGGGAGGTGCTCTATTGCATATCTGCTTAGGCTAAAAGGCCTTGACTTAAAAAATCTTTTTGGGGCCCACTACAAAAACCCAAATGACTCAAATTAAGGGCCTCCCTGTGTATGGGTATATACTCAAAGTTTATCTCAATATTATTTCGTCCCACAGTAATATTTGTAGTTTGATATAGTCGCTACCATGTTTAATAGAGTGGAAGTCCACCTTAGGTCCCATCTATCAAGAATCAAAAGTGGCCTTCCATTCTATAGCATGTACTCAAGTATTTCTCAAATATCTCTTGGTCCTATTGTAAGATTTGTTTATCAAGTTTTTTTTTTTTCTTTTTTATCAAATGACCAATTCAATGGTGGGACTAATTCAGATTGAAGTAAAACCTAGAGGTGCCCCATATATGGGGAGGAAGTGTAGTTTTAGTGGTTAAGATTTAAATAGGTAGAACCCACTGTAGATTCTCAGATTTTTTTAATTCACGATTTCTCTGAATACATGGCTTAGAGGAACTGAACGAAAAACGAAAGGGAAGCTGTAGTCAAGGTCAGGGCTTATTGCTTTTTTGAGCGTATATTATACATATATACATGCAAGTGGCAAGACCGATTTGGCAGAAGCGTACTAGACCACAACATGTAATGTATACAGGTTGGACGGGTGAACATTAACCCAACCCCTTTTTTTGACGGGTCAACAAAATATGACTCGTGACCGACTCACATTTCATGCGGGTTGGGGTGGGGCTTGCAGGTCGGTTCAAGTTGTGCCACCCCTAATTACCTTTAAAGAGAGATTTCCTTGCATACTTCTCAAATTTCCTTGCATACTTCAATCATCCTTCCATTGGCTGATCAAGAGAAGGGACTTCAAACTCTTGGGAAGTTACTTTTCAATGCATTTATTTGGCACATTTGGGCAGAAAGAAATGGCAGAATCTTCAGAAGCAAAGCAAACTCAAGTCAGGCCGTGGTGCAGAAAATCACAGAAATTGTTTGCAGGAGAATTAATTATTTTGGCATAGTTTTACCACATGTGGTTGATAGCCATTGGAATATTACCCCAAGGAGTTCTGAAAGTCGTTCCAAGCCGAGCTTATTGATGATTGCTGGATGGAGGTTATCTATTTGTTCTACTAATGACCAACTAGTTGGCATCCTATGGACTGATGTGCATAAACCAATGGATAGCCATATTGAACAGGAGCTTAATTATTTAATGGCTATGAACTGCATACTGCAGCTTATCCCAACAAGTTTAAATAGCATCACCATTGAAGCAGATTCAACACTCAATAAGGTGCTTCTCAATCCTCAAACTTCTGATTGGAAAGTGCGCTTTCAAGCTAGAAGTTTACATGCCATTATTCAGAAATTTGAGCAGGTGAAATTCTTGATCCTTCATCCCAGAACAACTCATTTCAGCAAAGTGATTAGTAGGCATTCAGTTGATCCACATATTAATCAGCAAATTCTTGAACATTTGTATAGACATCATATACGAAATAATGAGTAGATATTCATAGATTTATTTTTTGAGTAGTTTTTTTGTTTTGTTTGCAAATAAAGGGGTATGCCCCTTTTGGAAGCATCTTCCATATGGGAGACTTCCATTTTTGTATCATATTCTTTTAAGAAATAGAAGATCTAACTTATTCTTCAAAAAATTAAAAAATTAAAATATCTCCCCATAGCTAATCAATACTATTTTATTGGACAAAAATGCCCTTCTTTTTATGATATTGCATATGTGTAATACATTATGAGGTATTGAAAAATCGTCTTTTTGAGCCCGAGCACCATATTTTTGTAAGATACCATATACTAACCCAAAAGCTTAAGTTGATTAGTGGAAGTCCCAAACAAGTATATGAAGCCTTATCAAATACATTACTTAGGCAACGTGGGATGTGGGACATTCTTAATACACCCCCTCACGTGCAGGTTTAACAGATTTTATGGACGGGTTTGCTATGTGGGCTACACAAGAACGACGGGATCGGAACCCGCTTTGATATCATGTAAGATACCGTGTTTCAACCTAAAAGCTTTAAGCTAATAGGTGGAAGGCCTCCATCTAAGGGAGAGTATTGAAAAATATTTATGCATAACGCCTCGAGGTTTTGGCGGAAATGGTTAGCTAAAGAAATTTAATATTGTATCAGAGCCAACCGGTCCCAAGTTCGAATCCCAGGAAGAATGACTCGACGCACAAAAAAAAAAAAGAATGAGTGCTACCAAAACTACGCCGACCGGTTCCACCTAAGCGGGAGTGTTGATGAGTGGGCTCCACCCAAGGAGGAGTATTGAAAGTATTTATGCTGCCTCTATTAATGCCTCGAGGTTTTGGTATAAATGGTTAGCTAAGGAAATTTAAGAGCTTTTTCCTGTATTCCCATTCCTTTTCCTTTTACTATGCCCCCATTTCATGTTCTTCCTACTTGATTTTATCCCTAAAGTTTTTGTTCTGTTTTTTAAAATCTTCTTGTTTTACATTAAAATGAGTGCAAAAACCCAAAATGTGTGTAACTTCTCCAATATGGGAAAAGTTTGGCCCCATCTGCATAAGCATTATTTACATATTAAAATGAGTGCAAAAAATATCCCTAAACCATGAACTCCAAAAGCCTAAGGTAAAGATTTAAAACCCCTAAACCTTAACGAAACATATAAAAAAACCTTAAAAAATATTGGCCTAACATTTATACCTAATAACAATGAGTTGTCCTCAAAACATTGTACTTCTATATATTCTTATACCTTTTGGTTGATGCGTTGATCTACATTTCATACCTAGGTATGAACTTGTCATTCATAGCTTAAAATAAATAAATAAAAACCCTCATCTAAACACGGAATGAAGGCCAGTGTACCTTAATTAATATAGAGTAGAAGATTAAAAAAACTTATGGTTAGAAACAACGGGGACAAAATCAGTTAGGTTGAGTAGGGAAATGGGGACACAGTTGTAGAAAAAGGAATGGGAACATAGAGGAAAAATGTAATGGTCGGGATAATAAAAGGCTGATTTTGTGATATTGCACAATGCATTAAATATGTGCAACCTAAGAAAAATAAGGGAGTTTTTGACTGATAATACATTATAGGTCAGCTATGGGGAAATAATTAAAATTTGAAAAGCATGCAGGGAAATCTATATTTAAAGTTAAGAATATGGTCAAAACCTCAAGAATAAAAGAATTGTAATTCTTCTTCTTCTTCGTCTTCTTCTTCTTCTTTTTTGTTGTGATGTGCAACATTTAGGCCAATTGTTAAATGTAATTTGACTAAAATTAGTATACTTTGATAAATTGTAGAATTTGGAGATCAGAATTATTATAAAAAGAGTTTTTGTATATAATGCCCCAAGGTTTTTGGGATTTGTAAATAGTCTTATGTGTTTTCATTATTTGGCAATGCATCCCTACTTATTCATTTTTATTCCTTCCAAATCCTCAAAATAAGCAGCATTATAACCACCATAAGTTTTTAGAGTAAAATGATACTTTGCCCAGTTTTTTCTTACCTCTTTAAGCATAATTTCAAAAGGTCGGACTTTTTTTTCTTTAGAGTTTGTGACATTGACAATTACTGTAATATATTTAGTGGGATAGTAACCCTTTTATCAATAGGGCCCATTTCGTTTAAATCCAAATTGCTCATAATGACAGTTAACACGTATTTCTATAATTGGTTGTAATTGACCCAATCCACGCATGACCCACAATTGGATTGATGGAAGTTTCAAAACATATGATTAGGCTTCATGTGCATAGTGATGTGTTCAAAATAATTAACCGCACTTACACAAATTTCTATTAAGTAGATAATGGCAAATACGAGTCGATCCATAGAGATTTATGGAAACAAGATCCAAAAATCCTCAATCAGTTTTCACACTAGGGATTTTAAAACTACAATTAATCGAAAAAATAATAACTAAACTGATATCAGAGGAAATCTAAACACAAACTGATCAGAGAAAGAGAGTTCAAGGTATTGGATTTCACCAAAATAGATTTAATCATTCAAAAATTACTTCATAGTCTTATCCCAATAAAACGCAATCCAATGTGCAAGCAATTGCCTTGGATCGGAAGATTTAGCTTTGAAAACCCTTTTTCTTAAAAATCCATTTGTCTAATTAGTACCTAAGACTCCCTTCACTTCAATATGTTGAAACTCTAATCACTATTTATCAAGATCAAGCACAAGCCATTAAAGGAATTTAACCTAAACATGATATGTCAAGATCATACATAAAAAGTAAAAGACATTCCAAATAACCTTTGCAAAACCATAAGTTGAATAACATTCACGAAGGAGAACCTATTAAGTCATTAAGCATGATGAGGGAAAGACAGAAAAATAATAAGGAACAATCTCACCAGTTTTGGTTTTCTCCTCCACCCTAATCCACGGATTAGCCAAGCATAGTAGAACACACAAGAATAAAGAAGCAAATCTTCATTATTGAAAGCCTTCAAAGTTGTCTATTACACCACTCAATCTCCACCTTCACTTTTTAACAAAAATTCAAGAAAAATAATCCTTTTAGAGCAAAAGAGAGCCTCCCCTTAAAAATAAAAAAATACAAGAAGAAAAAGAAAGAGAAATCACTCAAATTCGTCATCTCTCATATCCCTCCAGGTATTGAACTCATAACCTCTAACTTGAAATTCCAACTCTCCTCCAACAAGCCTACATGCTCTTTGTGTATATCTTTTCTCAAATGGGGTTTTAGCTTTAAACCTCTCCAAATTAAGCTCAAATGCTCATCTCCTTCTAATTCCTGCATAATAAGAAAAAGGCTATAATTAAAACATTTAAGAAAAAATAAACAACTAGCAAATTCAAATAAAAGGGTAGTTATTAATATTATACAATGCACATTAAATACCCTTAAACCTAAAGTTTGCTAATCCTCGAGCAAAACGAAGTATAGTTAAATGTTGAAAATAGGAATCCTAACTCACTTTCGGAGGAATCGCGGTTGCATTTAGCATGTGCAACAAGCCGTTAAACCACTAGATTACTTCGAGTGGACGAGTGTTGTCTCGTGAGGGTTTGCAGTGAATTTAACCACAAAATTCTTTTTTTTTTTTTTTCAATCAAAGTTAAAACCAAAGGAAACTTTTACAAAAGAAGATTTATAAACAACTGATATTCTCGATTCTCATAATCTTCAAAGTTAAATATGAGATTCAGTTCACAAATACTATCTTTTGGTTAGAAATTCTCAAAATCATGCTAAGTTGATCGTGCACGGTGAAAAGTGTGTATATGTAAAAAGCCATAAGTCTTAAATGATCATCTAGAAACTTTCGTGGAAACGATTTTCAATCCAAAATTTTGGGCAACCTAACCTCAGCAAAGAAAAGCAGTTTTCCTCTCAAGGTGACCATAACGGCTTTCGCATTACTATTTTTTCAAAGGCTGCAAATTTTTTTTTCCTTTTCAAACACACACATGTGACTATGCAATGCCTAATTCCCTTAAGCTTTCTAATTAACCCATGTAACGAGCATAGGGCCAATGACTCCCAAACCAGATGTCTTTAGGGCACTAGTTATGTAAATACCCTTACGAGCTTACTGGCTCGGGTTAAAAAGGCTACGAGCTCAAACTAATCATAAAACTTTTTATTCTTTTCAAGACTACTAACTAAACACTTTTTTTGCACTCCTCAACAATAGGCAGCCCTTTCCATGTATCCACTCGTCGAACTAGGAAGTTCTGTAATACTAAGGGTCGATTTTCATTTTTTTTTCAATTATCAAAGAAAAACGGAAATCATAGTTTCACATTCAAAACCTTGAAAACGTATACAACTTGTGTAAAAGTGATAGATCAAGATTCAACACTTTTTCAAAAGTCCTTTCCTTAAACAAAATAGTAAATCATTGTTTTATTTTTCCCAAAGCATCGAGAATTCCAAAATTCGAGGTATCTTCGTTTCATAAAAATCCTCTTTGAAGTTTCCTTTCTCAAACACAAATAGCAAAATTTTTTTTTTTTTGAAATTTTTCCTAAAAATCCTAGAAAATCAAACACAAAGAGTCTAAAATTCTTGTCTAAAGATGGACAAGTGTGTTTGTTCTCACCCCCAACCTAGCATGAACATCGTCCTTGATGTTTAAATAAATGAAATGCAAGGTTCAATGAAACATGGGGGATAAAAGTACAGGAGGGCACCTGAGAATTATAAAACTTGGAACTGCAACATCATGCCAAAGTTAGATAAAATAGAAGTCAACAAAAATAGGTAACTACTGTACATAATATACACAAAAAATACACTATCAAATCCAGTGCTCAATCAATCTCGGTAGGCAGGATCTTCCAGAGGTGCAGATTTAGCCTCCGGAACAGCATTCTCCAAGAATGGCTTCATCCTTTGACCATGGCTTCATCCTTTGACCATTGACTTTGAAAATATTACCATCCTTGGGACTTTGGACCTCAACTGCACCTTGGGGATGAATAATATGAACAATGTAAGGTCTAGTCCAACGAGACTTCAACTTTCTAGGGAACAAGTGCAACCTGGAAATGTACAATAGGACTTTCTAGCCAGGGTGAGATTATTTTATGAGAATATGCCTATCATGCATGGCTTTCATTCGGTCCTTGTACTTTTTGGCGCAATCATAGGCATTATTTCGGAGCTCCTCCAACTCATCAAGTAGAAGTTTCCTAGTCTCCCCTGCCTTATCGAGAGCATGAGGCGTTTGATCACCCAATATGCCCTATGTTCCAACTCGACGGGGAGGTGACAAGCCTTCCAAAAGACCAATATGTAAGGAGAGATTCCGATTGGAGTCTTATATGTGGTCCCATATGCCCATAGAGCATCACTCAAGTGCAATGACTAGTCCTTTCTAGTGGGATTGACTGTCTTTACAAGGATGTCTTAATCTCTTTATTGGAGATCTCAACCTGACCTCACGTCTGGGGATGATGTGAGGTGGCTACTTTATGAGTAATAAAGTATTTCCCCATCAAGGTCGCCAAGACCCGATTACAGAAATGCTTTCCCCCATCACTAATGATTGCACGGGGGATGCCAAAATGAGCAAACATAGTTTCCTGGAGAAATTGAACTACCACCTTGTGCTCATTTGTTTTGCAAGCTATTGCCTCCACCAATTTTGACACGTAATCCACAACAACTAGAATGTACTGATAGCCATATGACATTGGGAAAGGGCCCATGAAGTCAATGTCCCATACATCAAAAATTTCGATTATCAAGATTGGGTGTTGGGGCATCTCATTCCGTTTTGTAATTCTCCATAATTGTCGACAACGATCACAGGTTTTGCAATAATCATGTGAATCACGGAATAAGGAGGTCTAATAAAATCCACAGTGCAAAACTTTTGTAGCCGTTTTCTTTCCCCCAAAATGTCCTCCACAAGCGTGGTCATGGCAAAATGCAAGAATTTTCCTTTGGTCATAGTTGGGGATGCACCGTCAAATGATCTGGTTGGGGCAATACTTGAACAAATACGGCTCATTTCAAAAATACCATTTTGTTATAGATAGAAAACGACACTTTTCTTGCTTAGTCCAAGAACTTGGCATTTTGCTTTGTAACAAGGTAATTCACAATGTCTGCATACCATGGGATTTCTGCATGTGAGACTGATATAAGCTGATCATCAAGAAATGTTTCTAAGATAGGCAAGGACTCAACAATAGGCTCTACAAGTAATCGGGACACATGATCAACCACCACATTATCTAACTCTTTCTTATCTCAAATCTCGAGATCAAATTCTTACAATAAAAGAATCCACCAAATCCGCCTAGCTTTCGCATCCTTCTTTGTGAGAATGTACTTAAGGGCAGCATGATCGGTGAATACAATGACTTTTGAGCCTATCAGGTAGGGTCTAAACTTTTCCAGAGCAAATACGACTGCCAACAACTCCTTTTCTAGTGGTGGAATTGTTGAGTTGAGCGTCGTTCAAAGTCTTACTAGCGTAATGAATCACATGGGGTAGCTTAGGGACTATTTGCCCTAAGATGACACCAATTGCATAATTGGAGGCATCACACATGACTTCAAACGGCAGAGTCCAATCAGGAGGCCGAATGATAGGTGTTGAGGTTAATTCAATCCTTAGCTTTTCAAAGGCAGCTAAGCAATTAGGAGTAAATTCAAATGAGGCATCTTTGGATAACAAATCACACAGAGGTTTCGAGATCTTACTAAAATCCTTGATAAAATGACAGTAGACGCTAGCATGTCCCAAGAAGGATCTTACCTCCCTCACTATCTTAGGAGGTGGTAGGTTTGCAATTAAATTTACCTTCGCCTTATCAACTTCTATTCCCTTTTTTGACACTACGTGTCCCAAAACAATTCCTGATTTCACCATGAAATGACACTTTTCCCAATTGAGTACTAAGTTCTTTTCTTCACATCTATTTAGTACAAGTGTCAAATGAGATAAACATTCTTCAAAGCTAGACCCAAAGACAGGGAAGTCATCCATGAAGACTTCCAAAAACCTCTCCACCATGTCAGAGAAAATATTTAACATGCACCGTTGAAATGTCGCAGGTGCATTGCATAGCCCAAAAGGCATGCGTCCATAGGCAAATGTGCCAAAGGGACAGGTGAATGTTGTTTTCTCTTGGTCCTCGGGGGCAATTGAAATTTGGTTATATCCAAAATAACCATCTAAGAAGCAGTAGTATGCATTACCAATTAAATGCTCCAACATCTGATCAATGAAAGGTAAGGGAAAATGGTCCTTCCTAGTCATTGCATTTAACTTCTGATAATCAATGTACACTCGCCAACCAGTTTGGACACGAGTGGGGACCAACTCATTGTGTTGGTTGGCAACTACGGTGACACCAGACTTCTTGGGGTACAACTTGGATGGGGCTAACCCACTTACGATCAGAGATGGGGTATATAATACCTGCATCTAGTAGTTTCATCACTTCACTTGAACTACTTACTTCAGAACAGGGTTTAGCCGCCTCTTTGGTTCTCTTGAGGGTTTTGCATTTTCTTCAAGATAAATTTGGTGCATTACCATAGATGGGCTAATCCCTTTGATGTCAGCAATGGTCCACCAATAGCTTCTTGATGAGCGCGAAGCACACCAAGTAACTTCCCCTCTCGATCTTTCTCTAAATCTGAGGCAATGATGACATGTAATGTCACGACATTACCAAGGAAAGCATACTATAATGACTCAGGCAATGGTTTGAGCTCTAACTTAGGAGGCTCGACAATGGAAGGCACAGATTCTAAAGTGGAAACCAATAAGGGCTCTATTCTCTCTCTCCAACAGCCAATATCCAGTTGATAGGCTGAGTCCAACATTGCATTGACCTAGCTAATGGATTCATCAATGTTGATATCAAAGTTGAATTGGGCCAAATATTGTTCCAAAGGGTCCTGATAATAGGATTGCTGCATTATTTGACCTATTAGGACATCAATCCTGTTCACTTCTTCCTCAGCATCCATCTCAAGGGACTTGAATCCATTATTAAGACATTCAATTTCAACTTCATGTTACCGAAGGCCAACGTCATTACTCCATTCTTACATCTGATAACTACATCGGAAGTGGCAAGGAATGGGCAGCCCAAAATCACAGGAATGTGATGGCCCGGATTCATGACAGGTTCGGTATCTAGGACGACAAAGTCTGCAGGGAAATAGAACTCATTCACCTTTACTATGACGTCCTCCACTATTCCCTTGGGAACCTTGATTGGCCGATCTGCTAGACTAAAAGTTATATCTGTGGGCTTGAGCTCCCCCAAACCTAACTGTTTGTATACCACTTGCCCTAAGATCCAAAAGACATTTGTCAACCATTTTGTCTCCGATTCTGATAGAGATTGTAGGGACTAGGGTCTTTATATTTGGGAACAATTGTTTGCTGGATCAGCCCTGAAGCCTGAGCTGCCATCATAGCCTCCCTAGGGACAGAAGTCTTTCTCTTATGAGTGGTCAGATCTTTCAAAAATCTGAAATAGGAAGGTATTTGCTTGATGGCATCCAAGAGTGGGATATTGATTTGAACATTCTTAAACACCTCTAAGATCCCCTCGAAGTGTTTATTCTTCCTATTGTCTTGCAGACGTTGGGGATATGGAGCCTTGGGTATGTAGGGTGTTACTAGATGTTCTCTATAGGAGCCTGGTTCAACTCCCCTTTCTCTTGGACATCTTGCCCCTTGTCCCCCTTGTCCTTGTTCGGTTCACCCACATTTACATTCCTTTCCTCAGGCATTCTGACTTGGTTGTCCACTTGCTTGTCAAACCTCAAGGTGTGGATAGCTTGTACCTCATCATGGGGTAGTCCTACAGTACTATCTATTCCAAATTGGCCTCTAAGAGCATTCTGAACATTGGGCTGGACCTTGGGATTATGAACTGTTTGACTAGGAAACTGCCCTTTCTCTCTCCCTCCTACTGATATTGCTAACTAGCCAAGCTGGACTTCCATCTTGGCGATGGCCTGGGCAGTAGCTTGATTCAACTGGGCTTGGGTTGTGTTGGTTTGCTACTGTTGTTAGATGAATTGTTGATGCAGCTTCATCATATCAGTCATCATAGTTTCCAAGGATGAAGATTGTTGCGGGACAGAGGGAGAGTAAGTTTCCATTGGGTCAAGAACTAGAGTTCTACATTTGTTGGGCTGTTGAGGAGCAACATATGGCTGTTGAGGAACTAAAGCTTGGTTCGTCTGAGGTTACTGAAAAGAGCCTTGCCTTGAAAAGCTCCTTTGAAAACCTAGAGGACCATCACTTTGTTGCTGAATAGGTTCACTCTGCCTATAGGAGAAATTCGGATGAAACCTATTGTCAGGATAGTACATCTGACTAAAAGAATTTGGTGTAGGTTTCCTAAAGCTACTATATCCATTGATGGCATTGGTTTGCTCAGCTTTAACGACCGACAAATTTGGACAGCACTTGACCATGTGCTCAGAACTATCACAAAGGACACACATCGCACTTGGTTCAGTTGCAACATTCATCAAAGAATCCTGGTCTTGGTGGGGGTTCTTGTTGGCCATCACTATAAAGGCATCAACAACTAACATTTATCGATGCTTTATTTTTCACTCATGTTTCTTCTTGTTGGCCATCACTGTATATCGGTGAGAAAGTAGCTTTATGTGGTTTTCCATTTTACTAGAACTCTCATGATATTATCAGTGCTTTATTTTTCACTCATGTTTCTCCTTATCTCAGTATGTCATCCAAGTATGCTCCCGCATTGTTCCAGGTTATCTGAATCTATTATAATTATCCAGTTTAAATGTTATGCTTGCAAACCTGTTGTTTCCCATTATTAAACACCTGCTTGACTTGTTCTACTTTGGTAGTGTAGGTATTGCCCCCATTGCCTTTGAAACGGAGCCTGAGGAGCCACAGGGCATAGCGGTCTGGTACTTGGATGATGTCGTCTGGACGTCACGTTGCACATGAGTGGCCATAACATTTTGGGGAGTGGTATTGCTTCTTTTGGGATTTTGTGGTATAGCCGATGTTGGCTTTTATTTTGGAAAATGTAATTAAATTTTATATTTAGTGTAAATATTCTAACCTAATGCTATGAGAATGCCATGTTATTAATGTGCTTATCTTTGATGCATGTCTTTTATTTATGCTTGCTCCGTACGTATGTTTTGCTATAAGCTTCAACTAAAATAATGCTCATGTCTAGTATGATTCCTTATGGGATCCTCACCGTAGAAACTTGTGATGAACCTCGCGCGTGCGGGTGAAATCTTCCGCACTATCCCACGTGTGCAAGGCATTGCACTCCCGTGGGGTGATTAGATCCTAATCCGGTCTGGAGGTGTGACAATAGCATTGCTCAAGTTTGAAACGAGTGATGATATCGTCGCTTAGTCAAAAGGCAAAAAAAGGAAGTTAAAATTGCAGGGGCCTTTTCTGTGCAGTTGGAAATATGAGGTCCTTTTTTGTATAGGGGCCAAGGGGTTTTTCCCGTAAAATCCTCTTTATAATTTATGGTCTTCATTATTTCAATACATAAAATTTTAAATGATAGCATTGAAAAACGCAACTATACTCAACAAGGGCTACGATGGTAGTTCAATTAGCAATATTCTACTTCTAGTTTTAATGTTGTTGAGAGTTGAGTAGCCGACGGTGTTATATATGACTTTTAGTTTTAATGGATAAATGACATAAATATCTTTTATTTAAGCTTAGCAAATTTCACTAACCTAAGCTTCTTTTAGCGAACCCACTTAGGTGCATAAAGATTAAGGGAGCATGTTGATGATTAAAAAGCTTGGATGTGGATTATAAATATGTAATACCAAGCCATTCAAATGATCCTAGCCTTAAGTATTTGATCATCAAAGTTTAAGGGGCCAAATTATCTTTTTAACTCAAGAATAAGTCATTTGAACCTTTCTTAAGGATAACTTGGTAAAAAAATATTTATCAGAAAGTATCATTTTTCCCAATTTGATAGTTAGTCAAAGGAGGATTTAATGAAAACACAAATATAGTAGACTTTTTTAGATTGTGTTGAAAATGAAAGGTCCGATTTGTATAATAAAAAAAACTTCTAAAGCAAAACCTTTTTTTCTTTTCGTTTTATATCTTTTTACTGGTACATGTGGGCAGTAAGAGTGATGGATCTCAACCGTCTAACTTGTGGGCCTCTTTATAATGGTCAAAGAACTGAACTCTGGAAATTGGTGAATGAGGAACCTTGGATATGCCTCAGCACGGTCTGATCCGGCCCATGAACACCATTACTCTTATGGGAGGGTGTCTCCTGCCATCGTATTGTGCGAGTGAGACGGCAAAAGCTACATTTTAACAACCTTGGGTGATGGTGGTGTTTGGTTTGAAAATTTTCAATGAACAATACACATGGCTTATAAAAAACAATACGGATTGGGAAAATAATATTATGTGAAAACAACAATCCTCATTTTCAAAACAATGAAATATTTTTATATGCTGTTGATGTCTTAATAAACAAAAGCTATTTGACTCTCCTTTTTTGTTTTTAATTACATGTTCAATTAATATAGGTTTTGCTTCTTTGAATATAGACAGCTGACATTTGTTTGTTAATGCAAGGATTACCCCATCCTAAGGGCATCCTGGTCTAGACAATTTGGTCCACATTAAAATCAAGGGTCTTTTATTCAAGGTCATCAACAAATATCCAAACAATGCTGGCAGCTTATGCCTCAACATTTGCATTTGGACCATTTGATCTGTGGGTCCTATCGTTGATGTCCCACTTGCGAAGCTCCACTTGATCAATGCCCTAGTCACTCGAATGCACGAACAATAAATTTTGAGTACAAAGATCAAAGTTTTAGCAATTTACTATATAAAGATGGAGTCATTGATTTCTAGAAGTTATGACAAGGAAGACCCTACGGTCTTATAGAAAACAGATGTGGGAACTGAATACTCAATCTTTCCCTGTGATTTTTTTTTTTTTTTTTTTTCGCACTTTCAGATATCAAAGCCAACATCTTTACGTTGCAACCAGAACTAAATCACCGTTGTCTCTGTGTTCCCATTTCTTTATCACTCCCTCATTTGAGAATCTCTGCTTTAGGATGCAATGGGATCATGTGATACTGAGCCATGAGGAAGATATAACATAATACCATCATCTATATCCTTGTTTACTACAAAACAATCAGAAAATCCATTTAGATGTGGATGAATTCAGCTACCAAGACCTCGAGCTTCCCTTATTCATATAGCAAATGATCCCCAGCAACACAAGTTTCATCCCACAAATAATTGTCTTCACTGTAGATAACCCCTCTATTTGTCATTTTGGATTTATTGTCCCTTCTATCTCTTTCTAAGATTATTTCTTACTAGATTTCTTAAGATGAAGGCATCAGCAAGACAGTTGAAAGTTCAAAAGCATATATTTTGTTTTTTAAAGGTATATAACGGATGATCCATAGTTTCTTTTGGTTGCACTGAGGATTAAGACCTAGTTGATGGTTACCAACCCAAACATTAAGGGTATCATGTAGAGCATTTTCCTCAGAGAATGAAAATGGTTTCTAGTGGACAATGACTTCCCATTTTTCCGTGTTAATATTTTCCATGGTTTTCATTTTCCAGGCGAAAGCATTTTCCACAAGTTTTGCAGAAGGCATACTTGGATCCAAGAGGAAGAAAGCCAGTTTGTATACTCTTAAGAGAGTCAGAAACACATTCCACTGCCAAAAATGTTTTTGTCACAGTATACAGTTGAAACCGGACACCGTGATAAATGAAGACTTCTATTTTTAGTTTATGCAGAAATTAAAATCATTGTGGAAATAAAATGCAGTGAAAAACTACTGCACACGAACATGCCCAAAGCTTTGATACTGTTTTTCACCTAAAAGAATTAGCTGCTTCCATTGTTGATTTCAATGCCAGGAGGAAAGACAGAGAAACAGTGGTCTAACCACATGATTTCCAAATTTTGTTATCAGTATCATGAAAACACTGCAGAAATACATTCATCTGTACTTTCATCATTAAAATTGAACAAGGTTTCGGTTATATCCAGATGCATTTTAGCAAGTGTATCAATAAAGAAAGAAAAACAGCATCCCCTAGTCAATAAGATTATCTCATCAACAACAATCTATAGCCTGAAACAGATTACATAATTTAAAGAGATGACTTGTAGTAAATGAGATTACCCCATGAACAAAAAGCTATAGATTGAATACAGATTAGATAATTTAAAGATAGCATTCCTAGTTCATGAGATTACCCCTTGAACAGAAGGCTATGACTTGAAAGCAGATTTCATAATTTAAAGATAGCATTCCTAGTAAATGAGATTACCCACAACAACAAACTATATCTTGAAACAGATTACATAATATTAATTCAGCATTTCTTAGAAGACTTCTAAAGTGATAAAATGTTGGAAAAATAATAAACCCGAGATCTAGACTTACAACTGCATAATTTTTAGGATGCAGTTACAGAAGAAGATGAAGGGGGTATTGGTGTATTAATTATACCTTCCAACATCAAAATCACCTTTTTCATGGTGGGGCGAGAAGCAGGGACTTCTTGAGTACACCACAATCCTACCCTCACCATCCTCTCCAATATCGTCTTCTCGACTTCTTCATTGCCTACCAGTTTATCCAACTCTCCACGCTCGAAGCAGTCATTGACCCAATCCAAGAGAATAATCTCACTCTCTGCAGCCTCTCCCTCCACATGCTTTCTACAACATGTAAGTTCTAAAAGAACAATCCCAAAGCTGTAGACATCAGCTTTCATTGTTATAGGTGCGCTCGTGTGCCATTCGGGCGCCACATAACCTCTAGTCCCACGGATCCCAGTAGATGTTTTTGTTTGATCCGGCTTCAACAGCTTTGCTAAGCCAAAATCAGAAATCTTTGCAATCCAACACTCGTCCATGAGTATGTTCTGAGGTTTTATGTCACAGTGGATGATATGGGTCTCACAATCTTCATGTAAATAGTGAATCCCTCTGGCTACATCCAATGCAATTCTCACTCTTTCATTCCAATCGGGGGGTGCTTCAGCCTTGAAGAGGAAGTTGGCGAGTGAGCCATTGCTCATGTATTCATAAACAAGTAGCCTCTGTGAGCCTTCAATGCAGAACCCAATCAGTCGAACCAAGTTCCTATGATGTGTCCTTCCTATCGTCTTCATCTCTGCTTCAAATTCCCTTTCTCCTTCTTCAGCTAGCTTCTCTATCTTCTTCACTGCAATGGTCCTGTTGACATCATTCGGTAAAAATCCTTTATAAACCTTCGCAAAAGAGCCCCTACCAAGCTCTTCCTTGAAGTTGTCAGTCACTCTCGCCAACTGGTCATAGGTGAATGATCTCAAATTCATCTCCTCAATGAAAGCAGGAGTACTACTATGCTCTGGGATCCTTCCATACTCTACAACTTTGCGTCTATAAACCAAGAAGCAGGAACACAATAAGGTTATAAAAGAACAGCCGATAAGAACAAGTCCCACAACCAAAACTCCCTTACCGAACGCCGTCTTTGTAACCTCACGTGAGGTGGGCTCCTTCACTGTGCCACCTCTTCCCACCTTAATGAAGGCTGTCGCAGAATCAGTTCTGTTCCCATATCTGAGAGGCAGCTTCTGTTTTGAACACCTTCCACCCTTGAATAAGGCTGCCATGCAATCGCAGTCTTCCAAACAGGCCCGCTTACAGTCTTCTTCATTTGCCACCCATAGAAGTGCATACTGATCGTCTTCCCAATAAACGTTTTCCAATGTGGTAACTGTCCAAGTCAAGCCTTCTGTTCCTCTTCCACAATCTTGTTTAATGAAGTTTGCATCACATCCACGAAACTTTTGTTGGGCATCGACAAAATCAAATCCTTCAGGGCAGTTACATCTAGGCACCATATCCTCACCCATGTTACAATAGCTATTAAATCCACAGGTTCCTTTTATCTCACAAAGGTCAGCCAGTTGGAGTGATTGCCATACGATTTTTTCCTCCGATACGCTACCATTATTCTCATTCTATGAGAATACAACCGAAAAATTCCATCTACATCCATCGTCGCGCGATAAACAAATGCTCCTGTCCTGTGTTCTGTCAGGTTTTTTATAGTAAAACCTGTGGAATTGTGTAGATACAACTGCCCATTAGTGTCTAAATTCAACGAGACATTCTTTCCTCCCTCCCATGTATCTGAATGCCAGTAGGCATCCCTACTTGTATTAGTAGTATCCGTCGGGTATGAAACAAGATTTCCATCAGTGTGCATGACAATTCGAAATCTTCCAGTAGAATGATTGGTTTCTGATAAGTGTGAAAAGAGAGTCCATTCAACAATTAACCTTTGTCCTGCAACAATCGTGTCGGTCGGAAAGTTGAAACTCTGCCATATGATATTTGAATTGGAGTTGTACAGAACAAAATTACCACTATCTAGCACCGACGCGTAGGAAGCAACTCCAGATGCATCAATGAGTGACCCATTGCTTCTGTCGCTGCTAAGGAGTAGTCTACCATCAGTAGACAAGAGAACTGTGCCAGATGAAATTGGTGGGTCATCTCTTTTCGCCGTCCATATGATGGTGTTGTTTGAAATTCCGATGATTCATACACCGACCATGAAACCATTGCCGATCGGATAGAACCCGAATGCAAATCGGCGGAGAGGAGACACCCAGTAAGTGGAATTGCCATTGATAGAGATAGAAGAGCCTAGAGTGATGTTAGGTGTTTGAATCTGAGCTGCTGCTGTAGAGATTGCAGAAAGAGAGAACAGAGCGAGGAGCAGAGCTGCCATTGCCATTGAAGAGAGTTGTTTTCAGTCCTTGTACAATAGTGTATACGACTATACGTGAGCTGCTTGTAAATTGATTGAAGCATACATCCAAGATATTGCTCTTTCAAACCAAAGGAACTTTGATTTTTCTTGCCCAATAATTGAGGGAAAGGTCCATGGACCATACGCCACTCAAAATCTAGAAACCATTGTTGACTTCAAGTCAACCAATAATGTTAAGGCATGTAATAAGAATCTAATTGGGAGCATTCGTCAGGGCACTTAAATCCTGGGCCTCAGGCAACTGTTTATTTCCTCAGTTCTGTTCCTTATACAATCAGGTTCTATTATGCACAATCTGGAGCGTTGGATATAATCAAAAGGTTACAGCTCTTGGATTGGATTGTCTGTTTACTAGAGTAAAATCCTACCGTGGTGAATCTCAGACACTGTGCAGTTTGTTGTGGACTCACTGCCGGGGGTCCAATCACAGGGAGTGTGACCCACTGGACTTGAGTACTTTCAGGTTTTAACTTTTATTAAGCTATGATTACAATTTCTTTTACAACAACAAAAAAAAAAAAAAAAAAAAAAAAAAAAAAAAAAAAAAAAAAAAAAAAGATTATAATTTTCATTGAAATATATAACATAGTGATTCTATAAATATAGATACAATTCTAGTTGGCCCGTGGGATGGATGAGCATACCAGGGAAAAATTAAAAAGGTCAACGGTTTAGAATAGGGTCAACTCAACATGGGTGTCTGGATCTGGATCAGATCTGGAGACATCATTTATAAACTTGTGTTAGTTGAGTTTGATAATTGGTCAGGTTGGGAGGATACATGTTTGGTTGATTGCCATGGGGCCCAATATGAACCTGAGCCGAACCCATTTATTAATTGGGCAGAAAATGTCAATTGGGTCCGGATCAGCAAACAGGGGTGGTAATGGTTTGGGTTAACCACAGTGACATGTATTTGGAAAACCCAGACTTAACAATTTTATTGAATCGGTTATAAAACATCTAGAAGAGTCAACTTGAACCCAAAATTACTATGATGGGTTTGAACTAGGTTGATATTTCAGAGTGCAATAAGCCGACTTGGGTAGGGTTTGAATTAATAAGGGTGATGGATCAACTCGAAAGAATATACTAAATCCAAACATGAACCATTTATTAATCAGGTTTTTATCCCAAGTCCAACCCAGAAGAAAAAAGGCCAAGGCTCAAGCACTTTAAAGAAGGGCAGTGTTGGGAATTGTCATCTCTAGTGGTGAGACAGAATACTGACTCAACTCAATTTCATTACAATTTGAGATTTTTTTTTTTTTTTTTTTTAGCAATCACAGTGACTCAACTCAATTTGACCTGTCTATTAATGTTATTGAGAGTGGAGAATATTATAATTAAAGATGAAATTATGGGTTGAATTTGACTGGACCAGGTTAGTCAGGACCCAAAAACTTTGATCGTCAAAACTTGAAGGTCCTCCACTAAGAGCGTGTATGTAGGGTTTTTGGACTTTTAGGCTGAATCTAATGTATTACGAATGACCACTTGAAATGAATTCTTCTAGAAGCTATGTTTAATGTCATCATACAAGAAAGTTCAGCTACTAATCGTCCAAAGATTAAAAAAGAATTTGACCATAGTCATTGGGCATATGACAAAAATACGAAAAAAGTTGGTATAATATATGTCAGGAGATATTCGGATCATGGATTTAAAAATATGTATAAAGTTTAGAGTCGTAAATAAAAGGGGAAGTTGGTCGAAGGTCCATCAACTTTGGTTTTTATTGCAAACGGTCCACATATTTTTTTCGTAGAGCCAAAGGCCCCTTTTCAAGTTTTAAATAGTTAAAAAGTCTAGAGTGCCCCTATTAATACACTCTGTGCAGTATACACAAAAAGGAAAACTGATTCCGTTAAGAGTTTCATTTAAAGAAAAAAAAAAAGGAGAAAATCTGTCAATTTCGTGAAGATTATTTGACTGTACAAATAAAGGAGTAGGATATATAAGAGAAAGAAAATTGGGGAAAACTGATTCAAAGAAGGATATCATCCAGAAAATCTGCACGTGGGACTGGGCAAAACTCAAATCAATTTATCTGAAAAGGAGAAATTATCTAGAGGCACATGGGACTGGGCAAAACTTAGATAATTTTTTCCGAACTCAGATAAATTTATTCCAAACTCAAATAAACTTGGTCCAAACTCGAACATATTTTTTTCAAACTCAGATAAATTTGATCCAAACTCAAAAAAATTCTTCAAAACTTAGATAAATTTATCTGAGTTTTTGTCCAATTTATCAGAGTTTCTAGGAAATTTATCTGAGTTCTTGGCAAATTTATTTGAGTTTCTTAGAAACTCTAATAAATTTTATAAACTTAGATAAATTTTTCAGAAGAAGAAGCTTGCTGCTATGTGCTAGGCTTCTGCTAACGGGTCAGAACAAAATAACCCAGAAAACGAAATAACAAAATCTCCTTTCAAACTACTTATTTTCCAAAAGCCCCACAAAAATTTGAGACAGACTTACACAAAACGGAAAAGGGAAAGAAAAGGCAAAGACATCAATGAATTTTTGTGTTATGCAGAACCCATCGCCGGAAAAGGCCCAAACTGGTCGCGTTTCCATCGCCGAGCCGTCTCCATCGTGGCTGGTGTAGTCGGAGATGGTCGACTTCGATCTACAGAGCTCTTTGGTGACGTCCTTCGTTCATAGAGAAGAAGACGAAAGGCGTTCTTCGTGACAACAGAGAATGAAAGATAAAGGGGCAAATTCAAATGCTCAAACTGTTGAAAGGGGCAAATTCATCATGAAAATATATGATGTGACATATTAGGGACCTCTCACCAAAATATCTCTAGCTGTATGGACTATAGACGTTAGGAAAAAAGTTGTTGGACTGGAGGCCCTAGAAGACCGTGCTTATGGACTTGTAGCTAATTTACTGTAAATAAAAAGGGGAAATGCAAAAGAGATTTTGAGCCCTTATCATATGCATGCCTCGTGTATATAGAATCTCGGTACGCAACAGATTGCTGGTCATGGGATTAAATCCGACGGTGGAATTCATTTCACATAGTCTGGTGATATTTTCACACGATTTTGATATGTTCAAGCGTTTAGGTTGTTTAACCTTGTCCTTGACATGATTGGTTTCCATCAATCCATTTCGCTGGGCGCATTTGGATGTATGGTGAATTGAAGCAAAGTGAGGTGAAGCTTCAAAACAAGAGAAAATAAAATATAAAGGGTTATGATGATATTTTATTCTTAGTTGTTTGGCGATGAATCTTTTTGACTTTTTATATAGAAAAGTGTAGCTTTTTTGTCTTTTAGTGGAGAAACAAAATTGCTTTTTTGACTTTTTTTCGAAAAGGATGGAGGTAATTTTGAAATTATGTACTTTCAATATGACTCCTTGTCTTTTCTTATCTGGATAATAAAGGCTTTACCTCACCGCACTTCACTTCACCATATATCCAAACACGCCAAGGTTAAATTGCACCACACCTTATTCTTCCCGGCAATAATTGCAGGGACGTGTAGTTTAGCCCAAAATTTGAGTATGTACAGAGCCATGATTCAAACTTAAATGTAGCTTGAAATGGCCAATTCATCAAATGAATTAAGGTCCACCCACCCAACCCAAAAAAAAAAAAAAAAAATTGGTATCAGAGCACAAGCTTAGATTTATGCATGCTTTTAGTTTTGTATAAGATGGTTGTTTTAGATCCAGGCATAGAGTTGGATTTGATTAAAAGGGCACCAAACCTAGGATGGGTTCCACCCAAACCATCATAGGAATTGGCTTTGATTTGTTTATTTAGTTTTAGGGTTCCCATCAAGAAGACTATGGGACCCACATAGATCAAGACCGCCCATATTAAGGCATCCATCCAAATATATGCCTTTTGCATCTCATATAATTTAAATTCAATTATTTTAGAGTTATTTGGATGAAACTCAGCTTATAAAGTCCATTATATTATTTTGTGGGACAAAAAATGGATCTAAATGCAAATCATTTTAGAGATGGGTCCCACTGTCAGTGTGAATGCTTAATGCACATGGCCTGGCCATGTTAGAGCATGCACGTGAAACGGAGAAAAAAAAGGAAAACCGTGAATAAATATCGTGCTTTTTCAACCAAAACCCTGTGAAAAATATCAAAACCGCGTGAATATAGATAATGTGAAATTACCGTCGCGTGCCCAGAGTCTATACGCGCAAGGCGTGCATATGATAAGGACGCTTCGTATAAAAATTCTGAGCCATGTCAGAGCATGCATGTGAAACGGAGAATAAAAGGAAAGCAGTCAATAAATATCGTGCTTTTTCAACCAAATCCGTGTGGAAAATATCAAAACCGCGTGAATAAAGATCAAGGACCAGTCCCAAGGACCAGTCCCAAAGATTCTTTCTTTTAGACTTTTAGCATGTGAAATTCCTGTCGAGAGTCTATACGAACAAGGCGCGCATATGATAAGGACACTCCGTACAAAAATTCAACGACAGGTGACTTGACCAGCTAGGTAGCAAAACCCTTGCATGGGCCCACCTCGACTTTTTCAATCGTTCTCTAAATTTGTAGTAGGCCAACGTTTAATTGTTGAGTTCGAATCGTGGCAAAGTCGGTCGCGGCTATTGCACGGGACCATGTAACGCATTTATGAAACACAATCATAAAGCCCACATATATCATTCGGACGATTAACGATGAATCGCATCCCCTCTGATTTCTAAAGAGCTGAATCCCATCGTACGATTTAGCACAATAAAGAAACCGTGATTAAATCACGTCAACAGTAATACCACGTCTTAACTCAACCATCTGCTCTCATTTTGACAAAGAAATTTCTGCTTGGTCCTCATCTCATTTTGACAAAGGAAATTTTGCTTGGCTCCACTTAATGCTTTGTGGGTTTGTTGGCTCTAGCCATGTAAGTTTGTTGTTTTAGTCAATTGTAGGCTTCCAATTATCTTTGTTTTGTTTTTTGGTGTTGTGGGTGGTTGAGCTCACGGTGCGTGGGACTCACTCATTTTGATCTGAAACTTGAGACTATATGATCGGAGGGGATGTGATTCATCATGAATAGTCCGGATAAACTATATGTTGGGCCCACGATGGTGCTCTAGGAAACTGTGAGTAATAGCTGTGAGAGGGTCCGACCCATAATTGTTTTAAAAGTGCGGGTAAGTGAAAAAAATTGGCTCTCCTAATGATTATGTCTGCTAAATTATAATAAGACCTTTGCAAGTTAGCATATGCTCGTCTAAACAATTTGTGCATAGCCTTGGGCTCCCATTAGGAGAAATTTTTAGATGGGCTGGGCACGTATATTGCACACAAGCTCACCTGAAAATTGCTCGATTATAATAAGATTTGACCCACATCTAATTCAAAGGAAGACCTTTCAATCCTAACTATTCCTATAATTGAAATTTATAAAAAATGTGCAGTACTATTCCTCACACGTAGAACGACACGGCTTAATTAAGAGTAAGACCATGAATGGTAATGAGCTTTCTAAACAGTAGACCATTGAAAATGGAGATGAAAAATGGGTCATCAGCAACAAAGAAATTGAATGTGTTCAAGATCTAGATTCATTGTTGTAGCCCCTTTGATAGTCAAGGTCTAGCATCAAGTCCAATTTACACTCACTGCTGCATTGAATCTCAAGAAAATCTATAATTAAAATGTCATCAAACTTTAAAGGTATTAAGTCAAGGGCTAATGTAATCTTATGGAGCTCATTTTATGGATTCCCGAAGCCTTACCCTCTTTCCATTGGCAATGCTGCATCTCAGTAGGTTCCACAAGCTATACAGCATACAAGCTGTATGCAGCTTGCTTGCAGGTGAACATTTCCCTAATTTAACAATTTGTAATAAAAATAAAGGAAAAAAAAAAAAAAACTTATAATGCTAAACATTCATTGCCAGTGGATGGGTGACATGATTAACAGAGCCCGCTAAATCCATAAAACAATAGAAATGGTAAAAGATAAACTACATAACCCGTATAACCTAAACTCCTTTTTTGTTAAACCCTCACTCTAACTTGAGAAAAAAGAAGACGATGAAGAACCAAATTGATGGACCCAACGTAGTGTTTATCTATCTTTAGGAATAAAACCTCAACCTTCAGGATGATTTAGGGTCTGATAGAAATAGAGCTGATTCAATTATATTTGTTTCCAATGGAGCAAGCTATTTCAATTAGACCCTATCTACAAATAAACCATTGGGCATATCTCATTGAATTAGAAAAAAGGCAAGCTTATGATATTATAAAAGTAGTACACGAAACCTTTGTAACCAAGTAAAATTAGTACAAAAAATCTTTATATATAGAAAAAGGGGAGATGCTCCTATGAGAGTAACTCTCATGGCACCATCATAGGAGCATTTCCCTAGAAAAAGTTATATGGGTGAACTTGTAAGAAAAAAAAAAGACCCTAAAATTGTTTTTAGACTATCATACCTGCTTCAAAAGATCACCTTTTATCGAGCATAAATTTGAATAAGTTTTTATGTCAAGTAAACTTACAAAGTGGACTCACCAAATGGCGCCTCAGTCGATACAAGTATTTCGCACGGTGACTTCATGTAAATGGCCAAGTCTAGAGAAAAGGTGCAACTCTTAACCCTTGATATTTCTTTTCTTTATTGTTTAGGTCAAACTCTCTAATAATTGCAAGTTCTCAGAACTGAAGATGTAGGTCCCAAACCATCAGCAAAAAACAGAGATGCATCTGCTGCAAGCCTGCAACAATGGTGATGCTGCAATCAGTTTCTTCCCTAGTTAAATCACCCCCCTTTGGCTTGTTTTTCACTAGCTTAACCCTAATCTTCATCTATAGTTTCTTAAGAATCATCAAACAGATCATATCTGAGACAGAATATTGAGAGATTTTCTGTTGGAATCTCATGTTTCTTCTCCTCCTACCTCTTCATTCTTCTATTACTGCATGTTATGCGGGTCAACATCGGTGACCCACATCAAATGCGGCTTGAGGTTCACCTACAACGGTTGGGCTTCAATCCTTAGACATCCCTAGTCAACCTGACCTAATTTATTGTTGAGGAGCAAGCTCCAACCAAGGGAGAGTATTAAAAAAGTATTTATGCTACCTCTACTAACACTTTCGAGGTTTTGGTAAGAATGGTCGGATGAGGAAATTTAATATGGCATCAGAACCAACTGGTTACGAGTTTAAATCCCAAGAGCAAAAACTTGATGCAAAACAAAATGTGTGCTGCCAAAAGTGCACCCATTGGGTTCCACCTAAGGGGGAGGATTGAAAAGTACGTATGTGAAAAACCTGAATTTCTACCTTAACACAGGCAGAGGTCCCAATAATCTGATCTTACTGAATATCAAACCACAGATGATTAAACTAGTGATTAAACCTAATCCAAATTAAAAACAAACAACCACGAGTAGAAAGAGACGCAGGATTTTTACGTGGAAAACCCTACTCGGGAAAAAACCACGGGCCTTATCGTCTAGGCCAACAGACAACCAAGCACTATTAAAATAAAAGTTACAATATATACTCACAACCCTTCCCAGTTGTTGACTCAACCTAAGGACTGCACAAGCTTGCCGACTACACGCCGTTCACCTTCACCGTGCTTGCAACAATCAACTTGAAAGCCTCTTCAAGATGTCTCTATGTATAGGGAATGGAACGAAACAGTAAAGCAAAGCTTGAAGATCTTCAGCACATCAGATGATAGCTTTGGAGGGGATTGGATCTCTCAAGTTCTCTCCAAGGATTGCTTAATGGGAGAGCAAACAGAAAGTTGGGTCGAGCGAAGATTCCTCTGAGTAGGTTCGCTCGAGCGAATTGTAGATCGCTCGAGCGACCTATGACAGTCTTGAATATTGAGAACTTCTTCTGTAGAACTGATTTCTTCATCAAATATTGACAGTCCTTTTCTAAGAAAAATACAAGATTGAAGAGACCCGGTTTTGTCCAATACCCAATGAATTAGCCAACCTAAAATAAGAACCTTACAATCTCCCCCTTTGGCAATTCATGGACAAAACATCTAATACAAGAAGAATCCTACCCATATCCCTTTCAGACAAAAAAGAGTAAAAGCAAACAAGAATCCTTGTTGCACCTGTAAGACACCTGCACGAAGTTTCACAGAAGATCAAGTGAAGAATCACATAATTAAAAATGCGCAATCCATCTCCCCCCTTTGGCCATAAATTGACAAATCGAAAAATAGAAACACCAAGCAATAGGAAATTGAGCTACCAAGCAAAAAAGAGAGGTCTATAACAATTAAAACAGAGAATTAAAAAAAACAGAGAGAGTAGCAGAATTCTAAACAGAATGAAAAACAAGCAGATTGAAGTGTAGAATGTCATGGATGTCCTGGGCCCAACCGAGCAAGGATCTCGGCAAGAGTTTGATCGACTGCATTGAATCGCCCATGTAGTGCAGCAAAACCTTCATCAATATGCATACTTAAACCTTGCACCTGGGCTTCGAGCAAAGCAATTCTGTCAGGATTTGGCGGCTGCTCCCCTTGACCATGCGCAGGTAGGCCTGCATCATCACCGGGAACCTCCTCACCAATTGGACCGATGGGGATATGAGCAGTGGACTGAGAGAGAGTACGGGCATTAATCAGATTTTTGATTTTTTGAACAAGCTCATTAGTTCTCTTGGGAACCTCCTTGAAAGTGAGGAAATCAGTGATAAGAACTCCAAAAGGAAGAAGGGAATTCTTCTTGGCAGTCAGTGATTTGATGAGCACATTGAGGATGACCTGTGGAATGTTGACCTGTTTGCCAGTTCCAATACAGTAAAGCAGATATCCGTTCCTTTGGGTCACATCCGAGGTGTGTCCACGGGGTTCCAAGTTGTGACACACAAATCGGTTGAGAAACCGATATTCCTCAGTTAAATTTCCATGAAGAATTTGCCCTCCAGGCCAGCGAGTTTGAACTCCACAAATGGTGGTGGCAACAATGTCGTAATCAATTGGCTCAGGGAGTTCAGCAGGAATGGGATAAGATGGGTTTGGTGATTCTGGTATAGAGAGAAACTCAGCAAGATCACGAACACCAATTTCTAGCCATTTACCTCTAACAAAAGTCTTGATGGATCCCGAATCCAAAACCTCTAAGTTGCAGTAAAATTCGCGCACCCAATCAACATGAATCTTGTTAGTGTTGAACTTAGTCAAAGAAAACCAGTTACGGTTTGCAAGACTTCGGAACACTCATTTTTGATGCAACTCTTCAGTTATTTCCCTTTCAGATTCCACATTTCTTGTCTGAAATAATTCATAAAATTGATTGGACTTCCCCAACGAGGGAAACCGAGTGTGATCATAAGCAAAGGAAGATGACGAAGAAGCAACATGGGGTCTCTTTTTAGGAGCCATCAACAGAAAAGTTGGAATAAACCAAGTGACAAACATTCCAAGTTAGGAACCATCTTGACCAGCAACCAAACTAGAGGACCTGCAGAAAAAAAATGGGTATCACCACCCATCTCCACCAAATGTAACACACAATTACCCAAAAAGAGACCATCCAATCCCATCTCACCCAAACAGCATTGAGATAAAAAAAATCAACTTCCATCCATCAGAATGTCATCTTCAAAAATGCAGCCATTCACAATAAGCAATGGATGCTTAAACACAAGAGCCAAGCAAAACTAAGAAAAAGAGCTACAAATAGGGCAATAGCAAGTGCAAAGGAAAATCCAATGCAATGAAAGAGAGAATAGGAAAACGAAATGCAGACAATATAGAAAAAAAAAATCAAATGGAAAGAACGAGAAGCATAAAAAAATTGTGAATCAGAGAGCACAAAGTGAAGATAGAGAACCTAGAAGAGAAACATCGTGCAAGGAGAGAGATGATGATGAAGAGTACAGGAAAAAAAACATGTGAGATGAAGAAGATGAGAAAGAAACTAAGGGAAGAGAGAGAAAAAAAATACCTGAAGAGAGAAGAAGAACCAAACGCACAGCAGCAGGAAAAGGGGAAAAAGAGAACCTAGGGCACCAGAGAAAAGAAAAAAAAGAAGCAGAACGAGGAAGGGGAGAACGCGTCGAATTTAAGATCGTCAGGTTCGCTCGAGCGGACTAGATTGTTCGCTCGAGCGAACCGCCTAGGGTTCAAAAATTTAAACGCAGCGCGGCAAGAGTTCTCTAACGGTTATTGTTCGGTTAAAACTGTCCATGAATAGTGAAACTGGTCACTGTAGAAAATTTTTATAAACTTAAGTACACAATGAAAAAGTGAACAAGATATGACCAAAACAAAATATGTGAAAACTACTCCCCCTGAATCTCCCTGAGATGAACAACACTGTTGCATAGGGAGCACACCCATCAACAGAAAAGTTAAAGCAAAATAGTTTCCTTTGCCTTCATTTCATTTTTTTTTTTTTGAAAACAACGCATTAGCTTCCTTTGCCTTCATTTCATTTTTATTTTTTATTTTTTATAAACAAGGACGGGTTAGAACATCATAGGTGACTTTCACACTATGGAACATGGTAGCCTTCTCCACAAGAAAATTACCAATCAAGTGGAAGCTTTCACACATATTCATAGGTAGCCCTCTTCCTCCGTTTTAACCTTATTACTATGACATCTCAAGAAGATAAAAAAAAAAAGGAGATAGCAGTGAGAGAATCGTAGATGATCCGTGCAGTAAAAAAAACTATGTGAAAAAGTGATGGTGCACTTAAATAAATAAAAACTTATGGACTGAAGGGAATGAGGGAGATCCCTAGAGATTTCCGTAAAGATTCAAACCGCGTTGCATCTAAGGGTTTTGTGAAAATATCAGCAAGTTGAGACTCGGTAGGAATATGATGCAAAGAAATCGTTCCCTCTTCCACGAGATCACGAATAAAATGATGCCTAATAGCTATATGCTTAGTTCGAGAATGTTGGACAGGATTTTTGGAAATATCAATTGCACTTTGATTGTCACAGAAAACAGTCATTGTCGTTTGCTCAATTCCATAATCCTGCAGCATCTGTTTCATCCAAAGGAGTTGTGTGCAACAACTTCCAGTAGCAATATATTCAGCCTCAGCAGTCGATAAAGAAGTCGAAGTCTGCTTTTTACTATGCCATGCAACCAAATTGTTTCCAACATAAAAACATCCGCCAGAAGTACTTTTTCTATCATCCACACAACTAGCCCAATTGGCATCAGAATAGCCAACAATGGTAGTGTTGGTGTCTTTTGACATCCAAATTCCATACTCAACAGTGCCGCAGATGTATTTTAGAATTCTTTTCACAGCATGAACATGAGACAACTTGGGTTTTGCCTGATATCTTGCACAAACTCCAACGCTGTAAGCTATATCAGGACGACTAGCAGTGAGATAAAGAAGACTACCGATCATGCTTCTGTACATTTTTTCTTCAGGTATCTGTTCCATCAGTATCAAGACTGATTTTGACTGTGGTGCTCATCGGAGTTCTAGCATGTTTCGATGACTGCATTCCAAATTTTTTCAGCAACTCTCTGGCATATTTTGGTTGAGATATGAAAACACCAGAAGGGGTTTGCTTGATCTGTAACCCCAGGAAGAATGATAACTCTTCAACCATGCTCATTTTGAATTCTCTTGACATACATTCAGCAAATTTTTCAGATAAAAATTCAGACGTTCAACCAAAAATTATGTCATCAACATAGACCTGAGCAATAACAATGTCGTTGTTATCTCTTTTAATGAACAATGTCTTGTCAACACTACATCGCTGAAAATCATTCTCAATCAAAAATTCTGTTAACCTCTCATACCACGCTCTTGGTACTTGCTTCAATCCGTAAAGAGCTTTTTGCAATTTATAAACATGGGTTGGAAAATGAGGATCTTCAAATCCTTTAGGTTGTTCAACATAGACTTCCTCGTTTAAGAAGCCATTCAGAAAAGCACTTTTGACATCCATTTGAAACAACTTAATATTTAAAAAGCAAGCAATAGAGAGCAATAAACGCACTGATTCAAGTCTAGCAACAGGGGCAAAAGTCTCATCAAAATCAATTCCTTCAATTTGTGTATACCCCTGAGCTACTAGACGAGCTTTATTCATAACCACTTGAGTCGACTCATCAGTTTTGTTTTTGAAGATCCATTTAGTTCCAATGACATTTGTATGAGTGGGTCTAGGAACAAGCTTCCAGACTTGATTTCTTTCAAATTCATCAAGTTCATCATGCATAGCATTTATCCACGAATCATCCACAAGGGCAGCTTTAACATTTTTTGGTTCTAAAGTGGAAACATAACATATATGACTTACCTCATCACGTACCTGTTTCCGAGTTTTCATGGGAGCTGAGATTTTACCAATAACCTTGTCAAGAGGATGATCTTTGATAACTTGGCCTTTTTGAGATCGAGGATGAACTGTTGATGGAGATGCACTCTAGTCTTCAAATTGTCGAATGATATCAGGTACATTGAGATTGGAAGAGAGATTTTTTGGACTAACAGGTTCAGCAATTGAAATTTGTTCCTTATCCTTTTTCGAATCAGGTTTGGCTTTAGATTCGGATTCTTTGTTAACCTGTTCAGAGGAAGGAGAAAAAATTAGTCCATCCTCATCATCAGAGAAATAATCAACACTTCCTGCATGTCTACAACCACATTAATAGACTCCATGACTAGAGAATTTTTAAGATGAAAAACTCTATATGCTTTGCTTGTCAATGAATAGCCAAGAAAGAGTCCTTCGTCACTTCTAGAGTCAAATTTAGACAAGTGTTCTCTATCCCGGGGAATGTAACACTTGCTGCCAAAGGTTCGAAAGTATTTAATGTTTGGCTCGACTCCTCTCCATATCACATATGGGGTTGTTTTTGTTCCTGGACGAAGATAGACACGGTTAATAACGTAGACTGCTGTATTTACAGCTTCAGCCCAAAAGCGTTGTGGAATATTTTTGCTATGTAACATCACCCGTGCCATCTCTTGTACCACGCGATTTTTTCTTTCAACTACCCCATTCTGTTGTGGTGTTTTGGGTGCAGAAAACTCATGTTTGATTCCATGTTTAGTGCAAAAAGATGAAAAATCAGAATTTTGAAATTCTGTTCCATGATCGGAACGTATCCTTGAGACGCCACCAAAATCTTGTCCTTTATCTGCAATAAGTAAGGACCACAAATCAGTAAACACCTCAAAAGTTTCTGATTTATCACGTAAAAAACGCACCCAAGTTAATCTGGAGAAATCATCAACTGTTAAAAATATGTATTTTTTACCACCAATACTTTCAACTTTGGTTGGTCCCATAAGATCCATGTGTAACAGTTCTAAAGGTCTTTTCGTGGTAAGTGAATCAACCTTTTTGTGTGGTGCTTTAATCTGTTTACCAATTTGACAGGGACCACAGACAGTATTCTGGGCTTTTTTGAGTTTAGGGAGCCCACGAACCAGTTCTTGAGTTGACAATTTTTCCAGGTCTTTGTAATTCACATGGCCCAAAGTTGATGCCATAACTCAATGTCACTCATGATAGCAGAATTACAAGACAGTTCCTCATCTGAAGAAACAACATAACAGTTGTCTGGATTTCTTATTCCATGCAGCACTGTTTTTCCCTTTTTATCTACAATTGTGCAATCTTTTGCTGAAAAATGTACCTCGTTTTTGTCATCACACAACTGACTTATGCTCAAAAGATTGGGTTCGCAGTCCATCAACCAAATAGACATTTGTAACTGGAGACATACCTGGAATAGTCACAATTCCTTTTC
The DNA here is from genome assembly GCA_003546025.1 of Camphora micrantha. Classification (NCBI taxonomy): domain Eukaryota; kingdom Viridiplantae; phylum Streptophyta; class Magnoliopsida; order Laurales; family Lauraceae; genus Camphora; species Camphora micrantha. The sequence continues at coordinate 26,202,341 of QPKB01000005.1, read as the reverse complement.
TAATAACTTTTGCCTTACCTCCATCACCGAAACGAACACTTCCACCATGATAATCTTCAAGGGAAGTAAACAAGGCTTGGTTTCCTGTCATATGTCTAGAACAACCACTATCCAAGTACCACACATCTGAATTTGTAGCACTAAGTGCTGTAAGGACTACATTACAGCGTAAATCAGATTTCCGGACCCAGATAGGTTTGGTCCTAATCTGTTGAGTAGTAGATTTTTGCCTTCGACGCTGATTTCTATTAAAGTTTCTCAACTTATTACAGTGTGGTCGTATGTGTCCCTTAATTCCACAGAAATGACAAATTGGAATAAATTTTGGTTTGGAAAAATTCTTTGAATATGCAGTATTTGGATGGACAATAGGCGGTGCATTCATTGTAGGTCCTTGAACAAATACAGTTTTACCTTTGTCTTTCGAAGAGGAAGTACCTTGGACAAAACCAAGGCCAGCTTTTGAGGATGGAGGCAATTGACTTCCTAGAATTTCATTTAACTTTGTTGAGCCAGTATTCATCCGATTAATTGATGCTTTTGCAGATTCCAACTCAGCTAGGACCATCTTTAATTTTCCAGCCATATTGTCTTTTTCAGATTTGCAAGAGTTCAACTCGTGTTGCAACTTCATCAATTCAATTTCAGCCTTCTGAGACTTTTGTTGCAGACAATTGTTTTCTTGACCTGCAAGAATTAATTTGTCAGACAAAATTGCTCGTTGATCCGCTAATTGTCTTACCTTGGACTGAGAATCAGTCAACGAAGTTTGCAAAAATGAATTCTTTTCTTCTATGGCCTTCAATTTCAAAGCTCTCTTCTCACTGATTTTTGACATTCTCATAGATTCAAGAAGTAACTTTTGATAATCTTCATCACCTTCCTGTTCTTCATCAGAAATTTGATTAATATCTAAGTCATCTTCAGACTTAGATTCCTGCACACAAGAGATGTTAGAAAGAGCCATGAAAGCAACGAATTTTTCAGATTCACTCGAAGGTGAATCAGGTTCTGATACATCCTCATCAGAATCCTCATTCCAAGTAACATTTAAAGCCTTGCTTTTATTCTTTTCTTTGCGATTTGCACACTTAGAAGCAGTGTGTCCATATCCTTGACATTCAAAACACTTAATTGACTTTGTTGTACCCTTTGAATAGTTCTGTTCAGTTTTGGGTAAAAATTTTCCTTTAAAATGTGGCTTGGAATTTGATGAATAAGGTAACTTGGAATTTGATAAGTAATGTGGCTTGGAATTTGATGAGTCCCTCTTGTTAAAGTTCTTTCTGTTTATCCAAATCTTTTGCAATTTCCTGGCAAGATATGCTTCAAAATGTTCATCATCTGTATCACTATCCGGATCACAAGTGTCATGATTATCCATCGAACTGGAAGATACTAGGGCAATTTCCTTTCCCTTTTTTACTTGACAATGAACAGCCTCGAAAGTCTGTAAATTTCCAATAAGTTCTTCAACTAATAAGGAATTTAGATCTTTATTTTCCTCGATGGCAACTACTTTTGAACGAAAACGTTCTGGGAGAGACCTCAAGATTTTCTTAACGACTTTGTGTTGTGGAATAGGTTCTCCCAGATTAAAAGATGAACTAACAATTTTAGACAATTTCGTATTGAAGTCATCAAAAGTTTCAAATTCTTTCATACGTATCGTCTCAAAGGCAGTTGTCAAGTTCTGAATTTTAGTTTGCTTGATAATTTATGTTCCTTCATGAACAGTTTCAAGAAGATCCCAGGCAGCCTTTGCAGTAGGGCAAGCAGACACCCTATGGAACTCAGATGCTGTGATTCCATTATAAATAGCATGTATGGCTTTATTATTGAAGTTTGATTTGTTTTTCTCATCAGGAGTCCATTGGTCTCTGGATTTTGGTCTCGTTTGCCCATCAACTACTATGGTGGGTTCAGTAAATCCATCCACCACAACATGCCAGACTTGGTCATCAATAGTCTTTAAGAACGCAATCATCCTTACTTTCCAGTAAGAGTAATTTGATCCATCCAAAAGAGGAGGCTTGCTGGTAGATGTTCCTTCTCTATTGATATCCATTAGAGATCAGTAAAAAGATCACACAATAGATTAGTGTAACCTGCTCTGATACCAATTGAAAAACCTGGATATCTACCTTAACACAGGCAGAGGTCCCAATAATCTGATCTTACTGAATATCAAACCACAGATGATTAAACTGCTGATTAATCCTAATCCAAATTAAAAGCAAACAATCACAAGTAGAAGGAGACGCAGGATTTTTACGTGGAAAACCCTGCTCGGGAAAAAACCACGGGCCTTATCGTCTAGGCCAACAGACAACCAAGCACTATTATAATAAAAGTTACAAAATATACTCACAACCATTCCAAGTTGCTGACTCAACCTAAGGACTGCACAATCTTGCCGACTACACGCCGTTCACCTTCACCGTGCTTGCCACAATCAACTTGAAAGCCTCTTCAAGATGTCTCTATGTATAAGGAATGGAACGAAACATTAAACCAAAGCTTGGAGATCTTCAGCACATCAGATGATAGCTTTGGAGGGGATTGGATCTCTCAAGTTCTCTCCAAGGATTGCTTAATAGGAGAGGTGCCTTGGATTAGAGAGATAAAGGGTATTTATAGCCTTTAATTCGTGCCTCATGACTTGGGAAACAAGAAGGATTAAAAGAAGAAAGTTGGAGGCATTTAGAAAACTGTTCTAGGCAAGTTTCCAAATTGGCGCCCAGGTTCGCTCGAGCGATCAGGTGGTTCGCTCGAGCGAACTGCTCTCTGTTTGAATTCGATCAGCACAGCAACTCTATGGCTCGAGCAATGACTATAGTGGGTCGAGCGATCAATGTTCTGTGAAGGGGTCGCTCGAACGGACATTCGGGTCGCTCGAGCGAACTGCATTCTGTCTTCAATATTGTAATCCAGAGGCTTGAGGGCTCGAGCGGATAGATAGAGGGGTCGAGCGAAGAGTCCTCTATGTGGGTTCGCTCTAGCGAAAGAGAGATCGCTCGAGCGACCTCTGACAGTTACTAAAAATTGAGAACTTCTTCTGTAAACGAATTTCTTCATCAAAGATTGAGAGTCCTTTTCTAAGAAAAATACAAGATTGAAGAGTCCCGGTTTTGTCCAATACCCAATGAATTAGCCAACCTAAAATAAGAACCTTACAGTATGTTATCTCTACTAATACTCAAGATTTGGGTAGGAATGGTTAGTTGAAGAGATTTAATACTTATTAGCCATATAGCCTAGCAAATTTCAGTCAACAAAGAAAATAAAACACTAAAACACAATCAAATAGTCACCCACACACAGCGATAAGCAGCACCAAAGAGCACAAATCACAGTGGTTCTTATTAATATTCGCAGATATTTGCACATTCATAACAATAAAAAAGGATCAAAGAAAGGAATTGGGTAGGGGGTTTGTATCAGAATACATAATCAAATAGGAGTGTAGAATTATCTGTATTAGAGACTATGAACGTTGTTTAGATACCTAAACATGTCCGATTTGAAATCTGAATCACACCCATAGGTACATAAACGCTAATTCTACGTTCAAGACCATAGAAATTAGCAAGCAAAAATTATCGAACCATGGGTTCAATTATGCATCAGTAGAACGCTGATGCTTTGGTACCACACTGCAAGCACAAGCAGTTAGAACTTTAAATGGAACCATCTGATCTGGTGTGGTAAGCAAAATATGATGCAAACCATGGTTTGGTAATGCATCAGTAGAAGGCTAGTGATTCGGTACCACATTGTAAGCAGTTTGTAACTACAAATGGAACCAATCTGTTCTAGTGTAGCAAGCAAAAATCATGCAAACCAGGGTTTGATTAATGCATCAGTAGAAAGGCTAGTGCTTCGGTACCACATTGCAAGCACAAGCAGTTCGTAACTACAAATAGAACCATATCTGATATAGTGAAAATGCATTCAATATAACATACTCAGAAGGTCTACAAGAATACCTCGACAGATGTAAGACTTTAGAGTATACTGCGATCACCTTTATAGGGTTGGAGAGTGGGAAATTTTGTGGCTCTCCACAGGCAGGCACACATGGAGAAAGCTACTTGAACCCTCACTTTTAAACAATGATTGGCGTCAGGGAATCCTCAGAAAATTCTTGATTCCTCTCCTTATTTTGCTTAAGCAAGGATATCTTAGCTGGTTGGATTTCTTTTACATAGAATCCTAGACAAATTGGGAGAACCAGAAGGCTTAGGAGGCTTTCTAATGTGACTAATGTGGGGCCCAAGCAAAGCTGAATGTGGCTGTTAGAGACTACCTTAATAATCCATCCTCTTGCCAATTGGGATTAATGACCAACTCGTCCACATTTCTAGGGTTGCTCCCTTTCTTTATTTGACTTCCTAGATGAAAACATGAACAAGACAGTTAATAGCTCTCTGTTCTTTTTTTTTTCTTTTTTTTTCTTTGGGTACTCCAGCAAAGCAAAACACGCACGGCACCACCCACACAACAAAGTCACTCACAATCCTGGTATTTATTTGTAAAGGGAGGACGACTAACAGTTAACCGCTTCGGCTATCAGTGAATTGGCAAGACGTAATAGTTGAACACGTGTATTCATTGAAGGGATAAAATTGATGGTCCACAATTTTGTTGAATGTACTCCAATTGTAGTTTGCTTGAGGCTTTTCAACCTGCAATTGAGAATATATTAGGATTTCACCTCAAATCACAGTCAACCTATAACTGGTGCTATTGCATTGTCATGTGACTTGTTTGGAGAAAAGTAATACCAAATGTAAAGTTTTTTAAATATTGGTGTCATCAAATGCAACTGCAAAACAAGGAATCCATTATGTCGAAACATTAAATGAGAATGTGACCTTGGGCTATATCCAGAGGCAACTATATAAATAAAAGATAAAACACAATTGCAGTTTTAAGTAAATAAGATCGCCAATAAACAAGTGAGTTTAGACTGCAATAAATTACATTATATATAGTGAACTTTGCATGGACTTAACATAATTACAGAAGAAGGCGCGCATTCTATGGCCCAAAGCTTGAGTATAAGAAGCAGCTCCTGAAATGCAGAACAGAACCTGGAGGGATGGGGTGTAACTATCCACTCAAAACACATCACTTTCTTCATAGTTGGACGCACGGTTCTCTGAGTACACCAATCTACTATCACCATCTCTCCAATATTAACTCTTTTAACTCTTCATCACTTCGCTACAGTGTTATCCTTCTCGCCTGCTCCAAGCAATCAATGACCCAGCCCAGAAATAATATCATTCTCCGCGCCTATATCTCCGCATGCCTTGTAAAACATGCTAAAATTCCAAAGAAACTATCCCAAAAGCTGTAAACACAACGGCCATAGGCATGCACTTGTCCATTCAGACACTACAAAACCTAAAGTCTCACAGGACCAAATAACCTTCTATCCCAAGGGTTCCAGTTTATATTTTTAATTTGATATGGCATCATTGCCAGATCAAATATTAAGGCAGCTTCCTTGCTGTCCCTACTTCTCGATAAGTAAGTTTTGAGTCTTTATGCCACAATGGATAGATTAGTAGGCGTGCCACATTCTTCATGTAGTTAATGGATCCTTCTAACAACATCCAATGCGAATCTGACTCTCTTTCATTCATATTAGGTGTATTTTGGCTTTAAGAGGAGGTCAGCAGCCGAGCCATTGATCATGTAATTGCATGAAAGTCCCCAATCTAGAAGCCCATCTGTTGGAACTAAATTCCCATGATGTATTCATTCCTGTTGTTTTCAACTCTGCTTCAAATTCTTTTTATCCTTCTGCGAGGATCACTAATTCCTCCCGCAATGGTTCTCTTAATGCCCTTTTGTGTTCCTTTAGGGTGCATTTTTGGCTTCGAAGAAGAGGTCAGAAGGTGAACTTTGATCAGAATTCACCAAAGCCCTCGATGTAGAAAAAGCCCGTCAATTGAACGAATTCCTATTGTGTGTTCTTCCTATTGTTTTTCATCTCTTGCTTCAAACTCCTTTTCTCCTGCTGCAAGCATCTCTAATTTCCTCACAAATGGTTCTCTAGATGCTCACAAAAATATATTTACTACATACCTCGCCAAACGAGCCCCTACCAAGCTCTTTTGAAATTATTGGGAAACCCTCACAAGCTCATCAATAGGTGAATGATCCCAAATTTATCTCCATAAATACAGGTGCCAACAAGAATGTTCACGGATCTTCCCATACATCCAATGCAACTTCTGTTAATTAATAAACAGAACATACTAAAATAATGAAGGAATGCCAATAAGTGCAAGGCTGTCCTCTTTAGCCACTAAAGAGTGAGGATCCTTCTCTCTCTCTAGGAGTCATTTGTTTGCATAAAAAAAATGATTATCATGTGCAAATGATCCACATGAAAATCATTTACATGTGCAGATGACTCACATAAGCAATGATCAAAATAGCAGATGCTGCGGGCGTAGCGGTAAGTGGTCGAAATGTTTACATAGTGGGAGATAAGTAGCAGTTGCGGCGATATGTAGCGGATATGCGGCGTGAATTATTTAAGTGGTAAAAAAAAATTAAAATCTCGCATGGAAGCCAATCTGTATTTTTTTTTTAGTGATTTGGAACCATATAATGATAGAGACACATTAGGAAAAAAGACCATTAAGGAGAAGAAATAGGGAAAAAAAAATGTTTTAACTTAAAAACTACTTGGCTCTACTTCCACTATTTGTCCATTTTAATACATTTCACATGCAAAATCTATGATCAATCAAACAATTCACAATGTTATGCTTTAAGAGGTATATTTTTGACCCTATAGTCATTTTTGGCCTTCTAAAGGGGACTAATAGTTAGGATTGTGAAAGTGGATGGGCTAACAGAAGTCTAGAAAAATAGACTACAAAAATGGTGCCCACATAAGTTTGAATGGAAGTGTCTGGACATTTTTTTTGCAAATATCTCAAAATCGTGACCCATCAATGGATGAAATTAGAACCCCCTGGCCGTTTTTTGACCTTATAAAGAAGTCAAACGGTTCATATCAAAAGATTTTTGGGCCCCACATGAGTTAGAAAAATTGACAAAAAAGGGACGGGCATTGTGGGACGTTTTTAAAGCATGTCATTTACATTCGATTATCCAATGCTTGTACGTTTTTCATAGATATCTCAAAAATCCATGATGAGTTAAGAATGTAAGATTTGACCTCTTTAGCGATATTTTGACCTTCTGAAAAGGATCAATGCTTTGAACTATAAAATAGGGACAGACAAAAGTCCCAAATGAAGTATCTTTGTGTTTTGGATTTTTTTGCAAAATATTTCAAAATCTATGATGAATTAATGGCCGAAAATTGACCCCCTATCCATGTTGACCTTCTGAAGAGGAATGAAGGTCCAATATTATTTTAGAGGCCCATAGAAATTAAAAAATCAATAAGAAGACTGCTCCAAATTCATCTAAAGCAATGTCAATCCGCTTCTGTACAGTACTGTGCGTAAGTGTTTCAAACCTGTGAGGTGTAAAAATCTAGGCTAGAAAAAAAACCCTTTTTAACACCATTTTTCACACCTATTTTAGGCATCTGATCATAAACCAGCCCAAACAAACGTAATGATGTGTAACCATTACGCTCGTTGAGGGCATTACATTAGTCAGGCATTTACGTATACGTAAATGATTGCAAACAAAATGACCCTAAAATTAAAAGTGTGAAGATCACTCATGCTTCCAAATCTCAAGCAGCATTCTGTTGCCATCTTCCATCTTCCCACATCTCCATCCATCATCTTCAATAAAAAGTGGTTCCTTTTACTTTGCAAAACATCACTGTTCTATCTGCCATTCAACTTACTCCTCCAATATGCTACCATTATTCCTTAATAGGATAAGAACTAACAACCAGAAAACTTCATCTATGTTCAATCACTGGAAGATAGATGAACATATGTCACACAAAACCATTGTCAAATGGCTAGAACCCAAACTGCAAATTGGCCAGAATAAGATGACAAGTAACTAAAATTGGTATTGGCAGAAGAAAAAAAGAGACAACGAAGAGAAAGGACCAAAATCCAATTTGATAGGAAAATGCTCTGCTGATTAGAGGGGAAGGAAAACTTCAGGGCCTGTGGGTATGTCACATTAAAATCAACGCCATAGAATGGCAAGTTGATATTACAATTAAACTCTCAGGGCCAATTTGGCTACTTCATTTTGAGATTGTCTATATTCTCAAAATGGACAGTAAAGAGAGTGGGTTTATCAAATAGGTATGTTGAAGATGGAGGACCATCACTTTTTCTCATCTTGCTAGTCGGTATTGGATTCCTAAGACTCACTTTAAATTGGGGTCTGACAAAGTATCAATTGGCATACCAAAAGTGAAGGGATATAAAGTGAGATATAAATGAGGACCCTTTATTTTACTTGAATTTGATTTAAACCATCTCACAAAGTACTAATAAAGAGGTGAGAGTAAAGGAATATAAATGAAGCCCCTTATTTTATCTAAATTGATCTACCAAGTGAGAGCTTAGGTAATCATATCCTCCAAAATGAGAAGCCATGAATTGGATAGAATTCCTATGAATTCAATTTAGGTAAAATGGTAAGTAGGTAATCATTTTCCAAAGAAAAGTATTATGCTGCACCGTAGGTCAAGTTTTCATGTTTTCAAAGACCACAGAATTAATAACATTTCAGGTTCTGGGATCAGTAGCCACAGAGGAGATGTAGTGCATAGATTAATTGGATAAAAGGACTTCAAAAGCAATAGAAGATCTTCACATCCATGTTTCTATTTCTTCAACAGAAAAAAAAATAATTTAAAGCTCCAAATAGACAACATGTTTACACAGAAAAATAAAAAGAAACCCATTCGAAAGAAAATATTAAAGGAAGAAAAATACCTGAAGACAACAAGAAAACGACCAAGGGTAGTGGAAGGATAGAGAGGAGTCTAGTGGAACTACCAGATTGGGTGCTATAGGAAAGCAAGAACTACTTTAATAAAACAGAGAGGCTTTCATATAACACCAAATCCGGGAACTCCAAGAACCCAACGATACAAAATCATCTTCTTCATCTTCAAGATCGAGGGACAGAGCAAGCCATCAGCGTTTATTTTATAGATAGATGAGAGGTATGTTTGGGTTAGGGTTGGGTTTTCGTCAATGGATTTGGGCCTAAGCTATTACCTAATTGCTGCAAACAGCCATCTGTACGAATGTTATGCCCAAACGTGCCGCCTTTGGTGGCCAGATTTTTTTTTTTTTTATTGAGCTGCATGGGCTTTGTAGAAATGCTTGATTGATGATCATTAAAATTGTACAAGTATTCTTTATTCGGGCGATGGGGTGAGGCTCCGCAGGCTTTGAGCTTTCTGCCACTGAATCCAAACACTACCAAATATTAATTTGGTAAAGCCCGACAGGCCCTATCGTTGAGCACGTGCATAGACGCTAAGTTTTGAATGTTTTTTAATATTATATCTAACTCCCAAAATGAATTTCCTCTGTGTTTTTCTTTTTTTTTTAGTAAATGTGGGAATGATTCACTTGAATGCTCTATAAGTTATGAGTAAACCCTCAAAATCCACCGAAACTATTTGCCCCTAAAATCAAAGCACCCCTCAAACGAAAATTCTCGGTCCACCATTTCTTTGTCATCCCATCTTCCTGGGTAATAGGTTCTGGAATCTGGATTAGTTCACGGGACTGGGTTGTGGGTCAACAATTAAACTGTACCGACCTGATCTGGAAAGAGCTTTGAACAGTGAATGTAATGGGTCAGGTCAATGAATACTTCACCTGAAATGAACCGAGCCCAGTAGCCCAAAGCTCCTTGATCCTTTCTTACTTCTCGCTCTACCTTTCTATTTATAGGAACTCAAAGATGTGAATCAGAAAAATATGCAGATGGAGATGATATGAAACATCTAATCACGGGCCGGCCGTCCAATATTCTTCTTCTTTTTCTGATTCATCATTAGGGGCCCCACCTGTGCAGCTGTGCTATATGATCATAAATGCATGTGTGTAGTCATATCTTTGATGATGATTGGTCATTTTCTATACTCCAGTGATGGAAATGAGGGTCTGGTGTGTCATGAAAGACTGATTCATGTAGATAGTTCGCATATTTAAATCCTCCTCGACAGCTCCCCAGATGAGATCCCCTGCACATATACTGCCTTCAAAGGCTGATTTATGGGGATGCATTGTACGACTCAACACCTCTTCAATAGCTCCCTGATACACATGTCCTACTCTCAACAGAGAAAGGAGTATGGTTCAGAAATCAGCACAAAAAATCACAATTTTCTTTGGCCTGAGATCTAATTTTGAAATGGACTGTATCATATTTCGAAATGGTCCGTCTTAACCACATTCCTAGATCCATTAACAAAGCAGCTCATGCCTTAATTTGGTTTTTTGAGTCATATGGAGGAATGTTATGATAATTTGGAAAGAGAGATGCCTAACCAGTAACCACTGAGGTATGAAGGAATTTGCAAGACAATTAATAATAAAGGCATGTGTTATTTATTTTTAAGGGATAAAAGAGAGTGTCCATAGTGTGTTTGAATGTATCCCAAATTGCAATTTGTTTGATGCTTTTCCAACCTGCCATCAAGAGAACTTAGTCTTTAGCCTCATATCATTGCTAACATCAGTAGTGCTATTCATATCAATATGTGGAATGGTTGGAGATCAGTCACCTGCCTCTGATGTGGCTTCCAATGTGTCATCACGGAGAAGAATCCATTCTGTCAAACCAATAAATCAACTGAGGCTTAGGATAATCCACCCAAAAATGCATCAGTAAAAGTTTTTTTTTTTTTTTTTTTTTTGCCAGTTCTAGTAAATCAGATTGCCCTATAAGCAACAGATAATAAACTGGCATAAGTTACATTTTATATATTGACAACATTGCTTGGGCCCTACTCATAATTACCAAAGAAGGCACATCTATGTTGGCCAAAAGCTGGAAGTAAAAGAAGCTACTGAAATGCAATCGAACGAACTTGGAGAAGGATATGTTGGTTTAATCATCATCCCTTCTGACGTCAAAATCACCTTCTTCATAGTTGGACCCATGGTTCTTTTGAGCACACTGAATCCTACTCTCACCATCCTGTCCAACTTTGTCTTTTTAACTTCTTTATCACTTTCTAGTTTATGCATCTCTCATATTGCTCCAAGCAATCATGGACCCATGTCCAAGAAAATAAATCTCATTTTCTGAAGCCTCTCATCTGC
>QPKB01000005.1:26149010-26190077 GCA_003546025.1 Camphora micrantha | reverse complement strand
GAGACTGTTTCTTCATCGTGTGATTGTTCCCGTGGAAACCCAATTGTGCCCTGGCATTTGCATTCCTACTCCTAGGACTGCATCACAGAGACGTTCACTGCATGTCAGTTGCATATACTCAGATCGGATAGGGAGATTGAGGGGGGCATCTTGTTTGGAATAAATGGACGCCCCAGTGTTCTTCCTTTCGTTGATCATATGATATTTGAGATGTGTGGTTGTGAATATTCTTTTATATTTCATTCCATGAATTGGGGGCCCTCCGATGTATCCACCTTTTGAGAAATATTAGGAACCAAAATTTAGCATCTTTTAATCAACTCAGATCAAACCATTTTGATCAGATGAGTTCTGCGAATCTCATTGTAATCAATTGGTCAGCGTGTAGTTTATGTAATCATCACCACTTAAAATCATTAATTGTTTCTGCATTCATGCCAGTCCTCTATGCTTTGGTTTATCAATTATAGACCAAAGCTTTAGTTAGTGAAGGAGCCGATTGTTTGCCCTTTTTTTTACTTGGATTAGAGGTAAAGATCTATAAGGATGTTGTCTTTGAAATGTACTAACTTAACTTGACTCTCTCTTCTTAATTGTTAGAAAATGGTCATCCACCGACAATTATTATGTAAGTGAAGTCATAGTAATTCTAAGTGGTTCATTCCTATGAGAGGTCAAAATTTTAGAGATAAAGGCATACCTCTACAATTAGTCATCAAATGATTACTCAGCCATCTCTCGAAATAGATCAAATTCCCTTACATTAGGGTCTCGTATATATCTAAGTTTTCCTTTACTCTTAATATTTTTATCAATACTTTGTTAGACTTTAATCTTAGGAACTCAATAACTAAGTGAGAAAGTGATGGTCCTCCATCTTCACAAACCTATTTAATAAACCCACCATGCTTTGCTATGAATTTAAGGAAAATTCAAAATAAAGCAGGCAAACTGGCCCTGAGAGTTTGTAAAACTGAAATACCTCCCTTCCAGTCTACAATGTTGATGACTTGATGAGAATGTGAATATTCACAGGACCTGAAGTTTTACTTCCCCTCCAAGAATCAGAATCCCATCAAAAGCAGGGTTTTGCTCCTTTCCTTATAGGCAGTATATCGAGAACTGAAAACAACACTCTTGAATGGCAATGGCAGCTCTGTTCCTCTATTTGTTGTCTCCTTTTGCATTCCACCAATGCCTTTTTTTATTTTCTTGTCATCTTGTTCTCGCTAATTTGCATTTGGCTTATTTCCATTTGGCATTGACTCCATGGTTGATACATGAGATACATGAATCATTGGAATTTCAAAGAATATCATAATCAGATGAACACATGGCAAAATTGGGTGCTCCCTAATTGGCAATGATTCCATAGCGGGTGTTTGGATCATTGGAACTTTGAAGAACGGGACAGTTCTGATGAATGCTGATATCAAATGGAGGTGATCTGCAATTTCGTCCTGCAAAATTTTGTCTCCTGTCCATGGTGGTATCCTCCTCAAAAGCAGTCGAAGTTTCAATTTGTTGCATTTGGAGCAGTCTCATTTTGGTAACTTTGTCTTATACTCAAAAGCAGTGGAATCTCCTTTTTGCACTTAATCAAAACCAACCATTCAGCTGGAAGGATTTCGAATTGTGGTGCTTACTGTTCAGAATCTCGCACTGCATCCGATGAGCACTACTAATATTCAGGTGCATGGATTGTTTTGTTTTTAATATTATTTATTTATTTAGGGTATGTTTGATTGCTTGTGCATGATCTTTCTGCAGAAGCAGAACTCAAATTCCCAAGATTTTTTGTGCCTTGTTGGGCGCACGAAGATTCTCCACAGTAAATCGATATTTTTTTAGCTATTTTTCCATGAGAGAGCAGAAAAAGAGCAGAAACATGTGTCGATCCTTCCCAGACTTCCATCTCCACATTACAGCAGCGTTACACACAAACTAGCCTTAAATGTAAATTATGATGGCTGCCTGTATCTACTCAATTCCTTAAGTTTGATTATAGAAAAAATCTGGCAAAAAATCGGGTAGGAATGTCCCTCCATCAAGTGGCGATTGATATTGCTGAATTTTTCTGTTGTAATCTCATCTTATTTAAGAATAATGTAGCATATTGGAGGATTAAGTTGAATGGCATGCACTCAGTCTGGGTGGTTTTTGCAAATTAGAAGAAACTTGATTTTGTATCATCACGGGTGATGTTATGGTACCTAGACATTACTTCCCTGCAGGGTTGGATTTTGTATTATCAGGGCATGGGAGAACTTGGACGCAGTTGTGTCACCCCTAACCAGGGGCGGAACCAGGAATTTTTTCCATGGGGGCCACTGTAAAATTGAAACTTTCGGAGGCATGGCAGATAAAAACTTGTGGATGATCGAGACTGATTTCTGATTAGCAAAACTGTTGATACCGGATCAAATAAAAACTTACACTGGGATCCCTGGGACTAGAGGTTATGTGGCGCCCGAATGGCACAAGAGGGAACTTATAACAATGAAAGCTGATGTTTACAGCATTGGGATTTCTCTGTTAGAACTAACATGATGTAGAAGGCGTGTAGAGGTAGGGGCTGCAGAGAGTGAGATTGATCTCTTGGATTGGGTCCCATGATTGCTTTGAGTGTGGAGAGTTGGATAAGCTGGTACGCAATGAACAGGTCAAGAAGAAGATGCGGGAGAGAATGGTGAGGGTAGGATTGTGTAGTTGTCAAGAAGACCCAACTCCTCACCCCAATACCCCTTATTATGCAGTTGTGACTCTAGATCTCAGGCTCATTGTTTTTCCAACATTTGATCACATTAGAAATTTTCTAAGCAATGCAAAATTTAAATTATGTAGTCTTCTTCAAGCTATAGTTTGTTGTTTATGGGATATCTTTAAAATTTTGTAATCTGCTTTTGGTGCATGGGGTAGTCTCATGTACTTGGAATGCAATCTTTTAAATCGTGTAAGCTGTTTTCAATCTATAGTTTTATGGGGTAATTTCATTTACTAGGAATCCTATCTTCAAATTATATAATCTGCTTCAAGCCATAGTTTGTTATTGATGAGGTAATCTCAATTACTATGGGATGTTTTTTTTTTTTTTTTTTTTTTTTTCTTTAATGGGTATAATTACTAAGATGCATCTGGATATAGTAGGACCATGATCGATTTTAATGATTTTTACAATACATATGAATGTGCAGCATTTTCATCATACTGATAACACAATGTTGAAATCATGTGCTTACTGTTTCCTTGTCTTTCCACCAGGTATCAATATCAACAATTGAAGCAGATAATGTTTTAAGGTGAAAAACAATATAAAAAAATTGGGCATGTTTGCATGCAGTAGTTTTCCACAACATTTTATTTACACTGGTTTTTATTTTTGGGGAAACTGGAAACTGGAAACTGGAGTCTTCATTTACCACAATGTCATTTTCAAATGTGACAAACATTTTTGGCAGTGGCATGTGTTTATAACTCTATAAGACTATTGAAAGTGATTTTCTTCCTCTTGGATCCAAATATGCTTTCCGCAGTACTTATGGAAAATGATTTCACCTGGAAAAATGAAAACCATTGAAAATATTAACATGGGACACTCGGAAGTCATTGCTCTGCTAGAAACCATTTTCATTCTGCGGAAAATGCTCTATACAACATACCCATCAACCAGATCTTGAGCACAATACATTCCAAGAAACCGTGGATCATCTGTTCTGCCCCTTTAATGAACAATACATATCCCAAATGACAAATAGAGGGGTAACTACAGTGAAGACAATTGTGGAATGGAAATTGTGTTGTTGGGGATCATATGTTATATGAAGGAAAGTTTTAGGGGATGGCTGATGAGTTCATTTACATCTTAATGGATTTTCTGATTGGATGCAACTACAGCAAGCTTAATGATCAGTGACGGACCTAGGATTTTTGTTTGGATAGGGCCAAACTTTCTTCACACCGAAAATAGTATAGGGGGCTGGGTTGGAATGTGGTATTAGCTTGATGGGTTAAGTTTTTCTATTTTTATTTTTACTCCAAAGCATTTTGACCGCCCCAATACAGTCATCACATGGCTCTGCCCCTGTATGATACATCAGCAAAGTATCCAAACATGAACATGATGATGGTAGAGTCTCATTCCATTGACCATCACATGATCCCTGCAGCAATCCTGAAGCAGAGATTCCTAAATGGGTGTCTCTCATCAAGAGATAGGAAACTTGGAGAAAATAGCAATTGAATTTCAATTGCATTGTGAGGAAGTTGGATTTGATGTTTAAAGGGATATAAACACATTGATTATCTGGTTCCACATCACTTTTCCATAAGACTCTTGGGGCCTTATTTGGTATCTTGACTCTTATTCCATAGGGGTGCTCATGGGCCCCGCCTTGACTGATTAAATTGGCATGCTCGGGACTGATTAAATTGGCATGCTCGGGCTTAATTTTTTCAGGCCATGCCTGGGCCAGTGTTTCTAAAGTCGGGTCCGGCCTAGCTATGCTTTAGCCTGGCCTATAAACACCCCTATTGTTCCGACAGAGCCATAAAAAAAAGCCTCTAAAAAAAGAGGGTAAAAAATATATATATATTTAATTCGTTCTATAAAAATAAAAACTTTCGCCTCCATTTTTTGAGACCACGCAGGCAGCTCATGTTTTCATAAGCCCAAAGCTGGGCTTCTCATTTTTCAAGTGGATAGAGGGTATAATTGTGTCAAATGCTCTTATTTTTCATATCTCTATCCACTTTAGACGTTTAGACAAGTAAAGGTTGGAAATTGAGATGCCAACATGCAGTCAGTGCCTCTAGAAGTCAATGACTCCCATCTTTGTACTAGCAGAACTCTCTCGTGCTTAGCATGGGCAATAGAAGTCATAATATATATTTATACTATAATATAAATAAAAAAGTGATGTTCATATAATATGGGTATATTATATAAAATGTAAAATAGAAATATTTCTCAAAAATAAAAAAAAACTTTTAGGCTTAAAATTATAATCACAGATAGGAAGGATGCTATGTACCGTGTCTTAATCAAGAAACACGGAATAATTAATAGGTTTTCTTAAAAATCACATAATTGAGATTTTAAGTAAATAATTTATATAAATATTTTAAAAGCTTATACGAAACTTAAAATATGATATTTTTGTATAACTTTATTGAGATGGAAAAAACTCATAAGAAGTTTAAAATATGATAATATCCAATTAGATGTGTGTTTGGTAGTGAAATCGTTGGGTTTAGGATAGGTATGGGTATCTAGACTTTAACCAAAGCCAAGTTCAAGGTGGGCTCAGGTTTTTTGATTACTTGAGCCCTCTCAACTTTGTCCCTGTATAAACGTTTTTTTTTTTTTTTTTTTTTTTTTTTTTTGTGGGGGGTGGGGTGTTTGTGATCCTTTTAGCAAAGATGAATAAAAGAAGGAAAATAAAGAAAAATGGGAGCTATTGGGGATAAGGGATCCTTATGCCAAGGATGAATAAAAGAAGGCAAATAAAGAAAAATGGGAGCTATTGAGTGTTTGGATATTAGCCACCCTTCGCCTAAAAGTTCATTATTAAATATATCATTATCAAATTTAATATTACATCAAGATAATCTCAATGATAAATTTATGTTTTGAGTTTTATGGAGATGAGATTACGCAACTCCTTATGCTTGGGAGAAGTCTTCAAAACTCCAAAATAGACATATGAGCTTGTAGTATTATCCATTCTATTTCTTGGGCAATATTGGATCCTTTTATCAACATTGTCAAAAATAAAATACTTTTAAATGAATTATATATATATATATATATATATATAACACCATGCATCCTAAGTGCTAGAAATAGAAAATTACTTTTATAAAAAAAATATTTTTCAAAAATACTGTATTAAAGGGTGATAGGAAGAGGAGAAAGAGGAGTTACGGTTCTTGTAGAAACGGTTGAGAGAAGATGAGGGGATAGAAACAAGCATGGTTTGGAGGATTTAAATGGGATCAAAATCAATTTAATAGTCAAAATCAATTTGGCAAATTTCTAATGAGAAGAAATCGTGTGACTATAAATGTGGTTATCTTTAACGAGAGGAAATCATGTGACTATAAATGTGGAGCCTAATTTCAAGAGTAAATGTTATATACACCCCTATACAATTATGACGTCGAGTGAGGAAATTGAGAGGGAGTCAAGAAAAATTAACAAAGTCAAAATCAATTGAACGAATTGAGATTGATCTCTCAATTAGAAATAGTGGATTTCGTATATAAGATATAATAATTGTACAAGTCAATAGAAATTAAGTAGTTTTTTCTCTGAAAAGGTCACCCGCAAAGAATTTGAAATCATTGGTAAATAACTGCCGACAAAAAAGTACGACAAGAAAGGCGAATTTTCAGGCAATTCCTATTCTTGGAACAACCTAAACTGGTCGATCCTAACCCTAACATCAACCAGATCTTTCTAACAAAAACAAACCTGGTCGATCCTTGTTAACAATCTAAACTGACCACGTATACTACCCCAATTTAATTTGGCACTTAAATCTTAGTTCTATAGACCCTTGTTATCAGCATGTAAATGTGGCACCCGTGGAACTTTTCAGACTCTGAAAAGTGGATTTTATCATGAGATGATTACTATTTCTTTGCACATAGGTGAGTGATAGGCAGTCCTTTCTAAAATTGACTACCCCAATAATAATAATAAAAAAAAAAAAAAAAAAAAAACAATGCACATTCAACACCTTTGCAAAGATTGTGATTATTCACAAGTATCTAATTAATAGGACCCACGAGTTGAATGGTGTAACTGCAAATGATTAGGACATTTGTAGCCAACCTTGATGAAAAAGCTCATGATTTTGATGTGGACCACATTGTCCGGAACATGACACTTCAGTTGGGATAATCTTTACACTCAAAGAAATGTTAGCTGTCCATAACCAGTCATGCAAAATCTATATAATTGAAATAGGGCAGTCAAATAGTCCTTGTTTAAGACTTCATAAGATAGAAAAGAATTTCATTGTTTCGAACATCTTTTTACACATGACTATTTTAGAAATCAGAATTGCTATTTCTAAGCCTCGGATTTTGCTCATTGAAAATTTTGAAAACCCTCCAAAATCATTTGTTTAAATATAGTTGTTGCATCCCACTCACACAATATGATGGTAGAGATTATGGTTGTAAACGGGTCGGTTCCGGTCCAAGACCAGAACCGTTAAAAAAAAGGTGGAACCGAACCCGGAACCAAAACCGTTTCGGAACCGATTTCTTGGCTCTGGAACCGAAATCCGAACCATATATGAGACGGGTCTGGATCAAGGTAGAGAATGATATTAAAAAACTATGATTTTTAGGAGATATTTTAAAAATTTTAGGTAATATGTCGGGTCTCGCGTCTACGGTTTCGAACCAAGGTGGAACTGGACCCGGACTCATTCACTTATTGGGGCTTAAATAAGGACCCAAACCCGGTTTTTAACGGATTGGAACCTCCGAATAACCGGAGAATCAAGGACCCAATTACATTCCTAGTTGGGATAATCTTTACGCTCAAAGAAATGTGAGCTGTCCATATCCAGTCATGCAGAATCTATATAATTGAAATAGGGCAGTCAAATAGTCCTTGTTTAAGACTTCATAAGATAGAAAAGAATTTCATTGTTTCGAACATCTTTTTACACATAACTATTTTAGAAATCAGAATTGCTATTTCTAAGCCTTGCGTTTTGCTCATTGAAAATTTTGAAAACCCTCCAAAATGTTTTTTTAAATATAGTTGTTGCATCCCACTCACACAATATGATGGTAGAGATTAGGGTTGTAAACAGGTCGGTTCCGGTCCGGATCCATGGTGGACCCAGAACCGAAATCGTTAAAAAAAAAGGTGGAACCGAACCCGAAATCATTTCGGAACCGGTTTCTTGGCTCCAGAACCGGAACCAGAACCATATATGGGACGGGTCCAGATCAAGGTAGAAAATGATATTAAAAAACTATAATTTTTAGGAGATATTTTAGAAAATTTAGGTAATATGTCGGGTCTCAGGTTCACAGTTCCAAATCAAGGTGGAACCGGACTCGGACGCATTTACTTATCTGGGCATAAATAAGGACCCAGATCCGGTTTTTAACGGGTTGGAACCTCCGAGTAACCGGAGAATCGGGGACCCAATTGCATCCCTAGTAGAGATGCACCCTCCCATCAGAGTAAGGATGTTATCAAACCAGGTTGATGCATATCCAAGGGTCCTTGTTCACTGGCCATTAGAATGCATGTGGCCCACCAGTTAGTTGAGATCCATCAGTCTTACAGCCCACTGTACTGACAGACAAATGGAAATGAGCTCAAAGTGATTCATTCTACTTCCAATAGTCCTTTATTTGGATGCAGCAATATCCATTACCATCTACTATAGGATACCGATCGATTTGTAGGCCACCAATCGAAGGCTTAAAATTTTCATTCCAATACAACTTTAAGGATTGTTACACACAATGCTTCAGATCGTCAATTTCAGAACGTGATTATACAAATATCAGGGCTAAGGAAATGAACAATTCACTGAGGGCATGAGGCCCATGACTTTCCATAGTATTCCTCCCTATTAGATTCTTACATACTACGAGGTCACTTGCTGAGAACTAAATCCTGGGGAAAAAGTTTTCTGCTTTCTATAAAGTCATGAAAAACCCACATTTGACGATTTTAAATCTTTGGGGATTTGGGCTATCTGATATCCTAATTTTTGAAAATTCTTAAGTCCGACCACCCAACCTCCCTAGTACAATGTTGAATTACTCGTCTGAAAGGGGAGCATATAGAATCCTCAAGTCTACAGATTCCTCACCTATTATCAATCGTGATCAAAGGAATTCTCAACGATACAAATCCTCGGGCAGAAAAATCCTGTTTCAAAGGCAATGCAAAATCCTAAAATCAATAGATTCCTCACCTTTTCCCAATTGTTACCTAAAGTTCTTGGTTGATGGTCAATCTTGAATGTATCATCCTTCAATCAATTTTAAAACAGCTTACATCTTGAAAGACAATATTGTACAAGGAGTTAAAGCAACTCTGTTCAATGGCAATAGTAGCTCTGATCCGCTCTCTGTTATTTCCTTTTGCAATCTATACAACAACTCAGGCCCAAACATCCAACATAACTAGTATGATTGAGATATTTTGGCATGTCTCCAAATACTTGAGGCCGGACTTTCATTTTGTCAAATACTTATTATATGGGAAGTATTTATTATATGGATGAAAGGGTAGGGGCATGAGATTGGAGTCAAACTTGCTACTCGGGTGGGTCTCACATAAATCTTTTCATCCCCTCTGGTCACATCCCCAAATGGGACCCAAAAATGGGCTCCATAGAAAGTTCTCACAGTGACCCCATGAAAACATTTCTCACTAGATCAAAACCCCTTATTCAATAATTAATACCTTGGCCTTATTATTTAAAAATTATTGTAGCTTTTCGAATAATTCTGATCTTCAACTTCTACAATTTGTAAAGCCGCTTTAGTCAAACTACATTTAACAACTGACATAAATATTATACGCAACGAAAAAGGTATAGTTCTCTTATTCTTTGATTGTTTAAATTATAGTTTCTAATTATTGATGTTACAGAATGGTTGAATGGTGGCGCCAATTAGGGGTGGTAATTTTTAACTTAACTCACCAACCAAATCAGAGATGCCTTTAGGTTGAGTCCATTCTTACTATTCTTCTTTCTTTTTTTTTTTTTAATGATTGATAATAATAGATTACATTGAAGACTTAAAACAGAAGGCACAACCATAGAGAAAGGACAGAAGAATAAAGAATGCGAAGGTATTAAAGCTAAATACTTATGAAAACAAACAAACAAACAAACAAATTACATAGAAGCAAGCAAGGCAATATCCTACCCTATCCCTAACTTCGTCAAAGCGTCCAATAATACACATGATGAGACTCAACATTCAAAGAAGAGGACAAAGTCTTGATTTCATTAAAAAACTTGACTACGTCCATGGGAAAGAAACTCAACTTTCCTTTGGTATCGCAAAAAAAAAAAAAAAAAAAAAAAAAATAAATAAAAATTCCTTTTTTGACAATATATGGGTTACATATTACATCAATATATAATTCACACTTTCTTGACATACAAGAAACCCTTTTTTAGCCCTAAAAAAGGCCCGATATAATTACCAAAATGCCCACGACCTAAACCACGGAGGAGACAAGAATAGAGAAACCAAATCTCTATTCAAATTGGTTCTCATCACCATTGTTGCCGGGTTCACTGTTGCCTGGAGGAAGGTTCGTTGGCCGTCATCGTCTTCGGAGCCACTGCTATTGCTGTTGCCGACGATCGAGGAGTCTGAGGTCCGGGCTTGTTCCTTCGCAGCTGGGCTCAAGGAAGGCAGCAACATGCTGTCTTGTTCCTATTATAGAAATCGAAACAGACTAAAGAGGAAGATCTAGTTTCTGGGCCAAGTGAGTTCTAGTTTTGGGTTTGGTCAACCTGACCCGAGTGCATAGCCTAGCCCAACAACACAAGAGTTGCTAAGATCAACATTGTATCAGTCATACGGTCAACAAAGTTTTGACTGGGATCAAAGATAGGGATTTGATCGGAGATCCGTTTGCACCCCAGACTTGTTGCGAGCATATCTATACAGTTGTGGAAGGAGATTGGAAGCTTAACGGTCAACAGAGGAGTTTGACTAATCGGAGCGCAGAAAATTGTTTCTATGATGTCAGAGTCATCCGGAGTCGGATTTTAGATCTGTTTCTTCTAGCATGCTCGTGATAACGAGATCTACAACGTGGTGCAAAAATCAAGGTTAATGGAAGTTGTTTATTTCTCTTGATTGTTTAATTGAGGTGGAGAACAACACTGATAGGTCTTTAAAAATGCATAATTTCATCATCATTTTAATATTAATTAAGGACTTAATCTTCAAATCGTGGACCATTTTAGTAGAAAAATCATGATTCTATGTTAGTGAGCATCAAAGTTTGAATCCGAGTCAAAATTCATTGAAAAATTGCATTTTCACATAAAATCATGAAATTCTCTATTTTTGGCATTGAAAGTCACAAATTTCTCATTACTTTTTATTTACACATAAAATGATGAATTTTATTTGCACCATTGATTTAATTGAAGATTTGATAAAATGGTGACATTTTATTGGGCCCGCATCTTGCATGATTCCTTCCCTATATGAATAGATTTTTCTTTGACATTTATTTTTATTTTTGTAGGGAATTTCATAAATTGGGGCCCGCGGAAGATAAATGATGAATTAAATGCACCATGGGACTGATCTACGTTTGACATAAATTCCAAGGAGAGAAAGTGGGCCCATCTAAGAATATTTTTCCAGTCATGAAGAGTTCTAAAAAAAATGGGAAGATCTTTTTAAGCAATCCAAGTTGGAAACCAAATTAAAGAGTCCAAGATTCCAGCACTAAGTTGTTAAAGATATTTCCAAATCGATAGGCCTCAAATTTTGAAAGTTTGCAACCCAAGATTCTTGGGAAGATAGAGTCACACGTCCAACACCCATTCCAAGCTATCACACATCCAAAAATAAAAGAGCTGGCCATATTGTTTCAAATTTTGAATTAAATCTAGAGTGGGCCCAAGAAAGGAAGTAGCATGAGATATAAAGAATCCTACCTTTAGTAGGATGGTGTGTCAAGAAATCCAAGGAGTTGGAAAATCCCTTGAAACTCTACCAAAACTCTCCTAATCCTAATCCAACTTGGACTCCACACTACTAATCCTTACCCAAATCAAAACCTTGCAACCCAAGTTATCAAAAAATTATAAAAAGAGCCACAAAGGGCATGGACGTGCAATTCACTACCTCCCTCTCCCTTGGACGACTAGCAAGCCAAATCCCTCATTTTCCATTAATTTTTCTTCATCTCTCATCCTTCCATCACAATTTCATCCAAGGCCTTCCTTAAGGCACACCACCACTTGGATTTCTACGCCGTCACGCCGCCGCCATTGCTATTGTTGCTCCATCATCAACCAACCATCTACTTCTCCATTGGTGAAGGATTGAAAACTTGAAGATGGGATTATGCGCAAGTCCTACTTTCTTCATGTGTACGATCTAGGGTAAGGAAATATATATATATTTTTTGTTTTAGTTTTGACTAATGTTGGGAGATTACTAGTTTATTGGTTTACTTTAATTTATAAGACGCAATTAGTAAGATCAAGGTATTCCGCCTTGGATTGGCATCGTGTGTTTGTGGGTAGTGACAGTACGCATTTAGTGCAGTGTTTTTGCAGTCTTTTTATTAATCTTACCAATATAACGTTGTGATTTCCATAATAAGAATATTTAGAATTTTTTTTATTCTTATTTCTTAATGATATTATTAATGAATTTTTATTTTTAATGCATGATTTATTTACTTTTATGCAATTGATGGTTTAATGTCTTTTATGTTTTTGCAGTCTTTAGATTATTATTTTTTTATTTGGGATTGTAATTTTTAATTTGGATGTGTAATAAAATTTCAATTTTAATTTAGTAGAGATTTATATAGATTTTTGATATGCTAGATTAGTTTTTCAATAGGACAGGTTTTGTGATTAATTACTCCCTGTGGATCGACCTCGGACTTCACCGAGTTATTACTACAATCACAGCCTTGTACTTGGGGCTGACGATCAAACACGCATAACACTACCATGATCAAACTCAACCATAAAAATTGGTTGATTTGGAAACAGAAAAATGAAGATATTATCTATTGTAAAGGCCTATTTCATCCCATTGGAGGGGATGCCAAAAGATATGTCTGATGTAGATTGGAACAAGATGCATAGAAAGGCTATTGGTCACATCAAATAGTGGGTGGACAACATCATATCCACCATGTTTCTAATGAAAGCAATGTGTGTATACCCTTTGGAAAAAGTTGGAAGCAAGATATGAGAAAAAGATTGCTATGAGTAAACCTTTTTTTTATCAGAAAGCTTGTAAACATGAAATTGAAGGAGCATGGTCAAATTGAAGATCACATTAATGAGTTTCAAAGTGTTGTGAACCAACTAGCCATAATAAAGATGGTCCTCAAAGATGAGATGCACGGTTTGTTGTTTCTAAGTTCATTGCTAGATACATGGGAAACATTGGTTGTTTTTGTGAGCAACTCTACTTCAAATGGTGTATTGTCTATGAGTCACGTTACAAGCAACTTGTTGAATAAAGAAACAAGAAGAAAAGGTACATGAACAAATAATGAACAAGCCTTTGTTACTGAGAAGAGGGAGAGGAGTAAGAGTAGGGGATCGAGACCATAGGGTGGTCGTGGAAGGTCTAAAGGTGCATCATAAAGTAAGAAAAATCCTAGAAAATGCTTTCATTGTGGCAAAGAGGGTCACATTAAGAAGAGTTTCTTTGAGTCATGAAGTATTAATATTGGCCAGTGAAGAAGAAGCGTGTTTGAGTATTGCAGATTATCAGGTTGAGTGGGTTGTTGACACAATAACATATTACCATGCGACTCCTTATAAGGAGATGTTCATGACTTATAAAATGGGGGATTTTGGTACTATAAAGATGGACAACTCGAGTCATTCAAAGATTGTTAGGACCGGTGATGCCTGTATTCAAACCGAAGTTGGTTGCACAATGACACTGAAAGATGTGTGAAATGTTCCAAATCTACCGCCGAATATGATTTTTGAGACTACATAGGACCGTGCAGGTTATAAAAGTCACTTCAGAAATTGAAGGTTAAAACTCACTAGAGTGTCTCTTGTTATTACAAGCTTCCTTGCAGGTGTATGTTAGTTCATATATCACCTACATAAGTCTAGGGGTCCATTAGGCCTTACTTAGGGTGAAAGGTTTCCATTGCTAAAGCTCAAAGTTGGCCCAAAATCCATCCAAAAACCTAGATTTCTGGGGTTGCCTCGTGGTCGACTCACAGTTGATCGCGAGTTCTCGTGGTTGCTCCACGGTCGACCATGAGGTCCTTATAGTTAGCCAACGGCTAACCACTGGACAAAAATGGGAAACTACAAGTATTGTTAATATGACCATATGACTCAATTGATGAGTTTAGTTACCCCACGGTTGGCTCATGGCTACCTGTAAGGTGGCTTATGGCTATTTGCATGCTAACTGTAGTGCAAATTTCCAGAAAAATCACTGTGCTATAATTGTAATTGAAAATCCGCTTGGTGTCTACGGTCGACTATAAAAGGTTCCACGGTTGGTTGTGGCTATAGAAATCGGATTTCAGTACTTGAAACTTGTTTGTTTCAGTGGGGGTCCCCTTTCCAGCTCAAATTTCTAAAACATCTTCAAACACATCTTGAGGCCTTCCAAACTACGTTAAAAGCATAGGTTTACATGCCTTTAGAGACTTACATAGACATTCAATAAAACATGTAAATAGGGTGATCTAACATGTAAAACATGTTTGGAATAAACAAGAAAATCATGCATGCATGGATTTATAAGTGTTTACTAGCCTTAGATTATGCTTGACTGAAATTCTTTAAACCTAATATCTACACACTCAAGAAGCTTCAAAAATCATAAAACCCCCAACTGTTAAGATTGTTCAAAGCTCCATGTCACGACCTTGGACCAGATTAGCGTAATGATCCATGTCCCAGGGTGTGATCTGGAGGTTAACAAAATCCATCTTTTCTGCCTAGAATCCGCATGAGTGAGAACAAAAAATTCATCACTGTCATGAAGCATTTAGCGGAAGCTCGCATTGTAGTGCAATCTGAAGTTCGGAGCTTATCGGATTCTGTGTTGCATCACTAATATCTTACTAGCTCTATGTTACGAAATGCACAATATATCATTAAACTAGTATAAACATAAACAAGAGATAAACAAAGCCAAACAAATAAACAGGATAAGCCATTCCCATAAGTTAAGTTAGATAATTACAAAATATGTATTAATTACGATTCCCAAAAAGGTAAGAGGCCAACAAAGGCCAATAAACAAAATATAAAAACCCAAAATATAAGTCCCATGTATGGTAACGTCTCATGTGCCAGGAGCAGAGTCTACATGACAACCTCTGTACATCAATCACTTGTCTCCCATGCCTCAGCAATTGTCTCCTTGGTATAGCACTCTACAGCGAGGGTTAGGGTAATCATACCTACATCACCAAGTCTAGAGACGTCGGACACAAATGTCTGACAAGTATTTAATATAAATGTCATGGTATGCAATAATAATACAGAAATAAAGATAATTAACAGAAAGTTATTATAGTCTACTAAGATGATAGATACAAAAATAGTATGGCGCAGAGTAAAAAAAACAGAGTTATGTCATGTGTGAGACCTTTTAGGGATTTTTTGTATTGCAATTTGATGGATGCATTATCATTTTAGCATCATTCGAATTTTCACACATGCATTTGATTTTGAAAATTTTGAAATCTTGATTTTCACATGCATTATTTTTAAGACTTTTGAAAATCATGTTATATGCATGTTTTGGATTTTAAACTTCGATGAATTAAGTTTGAAAAGAAGATTTTTGAATCGTGCAAGCCAATGGTTTTAAAAGTTTCAAATCATATTAGGCATTTTAGGTTTATCTTTTTAAAACTCCTTTAGATTTGATTAAAACATGAATTCAGGCATGATTCCATGGCCCAAAGTCCCCACAAGAAAAAAAACTTTGAAAAACACATTTTTGGGAAAAGAGGACTTATACCGGTGGCCAAACCACATTTACCGGCGGCCTATGACCCTCGCTAAAACAGTTTCTCCAGTTGAGTACCCGGTCGACCGGGGACTAACCATTGGCCATTTTTTGGTATAAAAAGAAGATCATTCCAAGGTCAATTTTGAGAAACTAAGAGGCCCTCCTTGAGGTGTTTTGAGGCCAAATAAGGGGGAATGAGTTAAGAAATGCTACTTGGGCAAAAAAGGGAAGTTAAAGCTTGGAATCATGAGTTAGATCTTCTAAGTAAGCTTTGTTTTCCTCATCATATGTTTTTATGCTTTGTCTTGATTATTGGTAAATCTTTTTCAGCGTGTTAAACTATGATTTGTTGTGTCCTAAACATGTATATGTTTTGAATTGATTTATTGTTTTGGATGCATCACGTTGATTCAAACTAAGTAGGACTGAAATTGGTATATCTAAGTGAATTATGTTTTGGAATCATCTTTGAAATTATATGTAACATGATTCCTATACTTTGTTGAATTTTTGGTTGTTGAGTTTCATGACAAGAGAATCATTTTCAATCTATCTCATATTTTGGATTCAACAACAATCACAAATCACATGTATTTTTGTTTTAAAGTTTCACAACTTGCTTGGCATTGATGGGTATATCATTTTCAAGTTGGTGTTTTAATTACATGTGATTTGTCTATTCACTTTAATCAAATATCTTTTTGTGTTTTGCACTCTCAAATGCTTAGTATACAGTTATTGAGCTACATTGTTAATTTGAATAAAGACCTCATGCATCACATGTTTTGTTCTTAAAATTTCACAACTTGCTTGGATTAGAAAGATATATCTTTTACAAGTTGTTTTTAGCATGTGATTAGCATTCTTACCTCAATCATAAATATTTTTATGAGCTTTCATTTTCAAATTGATTGAGGATATCATACATACACATCGAGCATACATCTTTGCATTCATAAAGTATTTGTGTGAGTTAGATTTTTACTTTTATATCCACCTATTTAGAGACATTGTATTAAGCCAAAATTGTATATGCATTAAGTATATTCTAGACACTACTTAGAGAGAGAACCAACCTTTTAATTGCATAGGTTATTGCTTAGCCTTAGAAAAGCATAAGTGTGTAATTAGGGGTAAACCATAAAACGCAAGAGGTAATAGTTTACCTTTGGAAGGCATAATGTAAAAGTTATTGCTTAGCCTATTGAAAAGCATACATAGTGGAAATCCAGTGGAGTGTAGGAACACAAGCCGGTGGTGGATGTAGGCATTGAGGAAAAACCACTATAAATCATTGTGTGATGATGCATACTTTGTGGTAATTTCTTTTGTAAGCTTCCGCATTTAGTTTCTTAATAATCACCACTTGTGACTATTTAATTTAAAGAAGTTAAAATTTGCCATAATTGGTCACTAAAGTCTAGCTCACCCTATCCGACCCCCCTCTGGGGTTCGGATTTCGGACTTTCAAGACCTACCAGTAAAACCATCACAGGACGATACAAAACAATATGGTATCAGAAAAATCATGTCATATGTAAGACCTACAGTTCAATTCATTGTTAATTTCAGTATACAATCAAGGGGTACACGAGTAATTTTGATACATATAAAGTGTATAAACATGTTTGGGGAAAGCAGACAATCCATATATATATATATAAACAAATTTAAAAGATCAACAATATAGATTCAAGCTAGAAAACATTCCATCTAGGTCCGAAAAATCCTAAGTACAAATGGCCAGCATTTCAGCTAGGAATGGTGGCCCCAAATGGGTGGTAAAAGAACAAGGTGATCCAGGTAACTCGGATGGGCCGGGCAAGGCAATTGAATGCTCGCACACCAACTGAGGGAACCACCTAAGAATCTGAGTACATCCAAGGTCAAAACAAGGCGAATACCCCATGCTAATTCCCAATGAGTCCCACAAGAAAATATACTAAGGCCGGGGTAAGTCCAGGTTATGACGGAACGCATAAAACATAAAAGATAATAGGAATACGAACCATATATATGGATAAGTATACAACAGAATAAAACAGCATAACGACCTATACAACAATTAAGGGGCCATTACAACTTTATTTTAAAGTTAATGACTGCCTTAGACATGCAAGGACGATGATATTTGAGCATATATATATGATCAAAGAGTTTGGATATTGTAAATTCATTTGTGCATTCGGAAGGTGAGGATACCCAAGAACATAAGTTCGAATAGAACAATAATAACCATGCTCAACATGCCTTTAGGTAATTCGAAAAGTGTAAAATAGATTAAGACATCACTTTTCGCTAGTTGTAAGTTAAAACCAAGTTAGATAATGATCGGGTACAAGATGCCACCTAAACCTAGGTTTTCAGTCCCTTAACCAAAGAGAAACCGATTGTAATTGTAATAGGTTAAAACAAGCTTAAATACCATAAAGGCCCTCAAATAAGGTCTCCCAGTTGTCCACTACTCATTCCGAAGGTGGACCATTAGCGGTTCATCCGGTAGTGTAAAACAGTCAGTCATTCGGGCAAGTAAGTCTAACTATTGGGGAAATTAATTGAGGTTGACCAAGGTTAAACTCACTGTGTGGGGTCCACCTATCAAGAATCTAAGGGTATCCAAAAAGTTCTAAGAAATTTCAAGTTGAAACCAAATTCAAAAATGACCAAAAAAGAAGTTTGCAGGGCACTTCCGGGCAAAAAATGCATTTTTTTGGAAGTCCCTACCAGGCACTATCGGTTGTTCATGGCTAGTCGTACGGCTAGCAGGGCACAACTAAGAGGGCCCGGTTGTTGGTCATGGGAGGGGGACTTCCAAGGGCTTCCAGAAGTCCCCTAGGGGGGGGGTGGGTTCTTGGAGGGTTATTTTGGTCCAATTGCGTTTTTTGGAAATTTTATGAAATCAAGAACTTTTCTCCAAGATTATCATGAAAAATTAACAAACTTAATCTCTCTTAAACATACATGATTAGAACATGCATTACATTTCATTCAACCCATTGAATAGAAAATTAAGAATCAAGAGAATTAAACCATGGCATGCTTTTATAATTAAAATGGTTACTTGCCTTAGCTTAAGCACTCCAAATACCCTCCAAATCACTCCTTAAACAAGATGAAATCTCCCCAAGAAATCCCCCCAAAAATCCACCTAAAATCCCAAAATCAAGCTATACTTAAAACTACCCTATGCATATAAATGTGATGTAAATCAAGCTCTAGAGCAAGGAAAGGATCAAATAGGAGGAAGATCATACCTTTAAGAAGCTCAAAGAAGGAGAAGAAGTTGGTTGAAGGGGCTACCTATTGTGGAATCGCGCCAAAAAGATGTTTGCGATGCAAGAGATGGCGAGGAATTGAATAGCGGCGACGGAATTCTCAAATGGGGCTTCTTGGTAGATGATTTCACACATACAAACTGAGAAGAGAGGAGAAGAAATGAAAGAGGGAGAGTTGCAGAAGTCGTCGAACATGAAGATGGAGAGGAAATGGGGGTAGGTAAGGGGTTACATATAAAATGAAGTCTGGTAACTTTGTGAGTCTACCATAAAACTGGTTTGACTTGAGATGCATATACGAAGGTCTTTAGGACTTTAGACGGGCTCTAGTGAAGAACGAAAGTTGCAGGGAATTAAAAGAGATTTCTAACAAACTTGGAGGTCATTTAAAAAAATCTTATCCCCCCCCCTTCTCCCTCCACGAAAAGGGTGCTGGGGTCAAATTGGGTTTTCAGGATCTCAGATGAGTTTGGGCTACAAATAAAAGTTGTAGGGATCGATGTTTTTTTTATCAAATGATCTCAAGAATGGAATTTTTTAGAATTTATGAATAACCTCTCAGTCTTTCCCGAAATTACAAATAGCCTATAGAAGTGTCAAAATTAGGTTCAAAGGCTCAAGACTTCCTAAAGCTATTTAAAGAATATTCTAACCCTTAGACCACTACGATTGGTCTCTAATCCCACTTAATATCCTAAACGCATAATTGATTAGCACTAATCTTAGGGGTTAGGGGTTGGATTCTTACATGCAGGGATGGAGTGCTCACAAACTATCCGAAGAAACCCCCTAGGGATCCGGGTACATCCAAGGTCAAAGCAAGGCGATATCTGCGCGCTAGTCGCATAGAGACCCATGTGGCAAAGTCCCTAAGGCCGGGTAAGTCTAGGTTATGACGAATCACGGAGAATACAACAAGTAAGAGAGGCCTACACCATGCACGCGAATACATAAACAATTGAATAGACACTTCTAGCAAACCTATACTTCAGTCCAACAACCATTACAAAAATATCTTAAATCAAAGATTGCCTTGGACATGCAAGTCCGATGATATTCGAGTCTCTATGCTCCAAGAGTCTGGATGTCATGTTTATAATTATACCTAGTGCATTTGGAAGTTGGGGACATCCCAAACCTAGGTTCGGATAGAAACGATAATCACGGTGCTCCACATGTCTCCGGGCAATCTAGAAAAGTATGTAAGTTCAAAACATCATTTTCCACCTATTTTTTGTAAAAACATTGACGGGCCAAGTTTGGGTTTTTACATCGATTCCTAGGTTTTCGGTCCCCTAAAGCAAGGGTAACCAATTACAATGGATCAGAGCAAGTTATTCACGCCTCATTCCGGAAACAGACAACCAATGGTTCAACCGGTTGTTCAAAATAGTAGGTCATTCATGTAAAAAAAACCAACTACCAGGGGAATAAATCGTGGTTTAAACAGGGCTTGAACCCACTCCAGAATCCACCAAACATCTATCTAAGTGTGCTAGAGAGTTAGGAAGAGTTTCAGGTTAGTTTCAAGCTTGAAAAAGAAAGAAAATAGGGTTTGAAGGGCATAACGGGGCAAAAAGGAGAGCACAATAGGGCAAAAACGAGCCTTCCAGGTTGTCCTGAGAAAATCTATTAGTTGTTCTAGGGCTAGCCACACGACTAGCCGTGGAATAGTGGAATAGCCTGGGATAATCCCGATTATTGGCCTAGAATCCAGCCAGGTCTGGGTCCGGTTGTGCAATGCTGGGAGGTGCGTTTGGGGGTTGTTTTGCTACTTTTTGTGACTTTTCGAGTTTGCGAGAAGCTCTAAAACATTTTGGGAGATAATTACATCAAATTAAACAAGATGAACACAATTAAACTTGATATTAAAGGCACCCCATCACATACAAACTAGAAAATCAAAACTACCAAAACCATTCCATGCATGCTATGAGATTCAAATCAAACTCCTGCCTTGGCTCCAAAGCTTCTCCAATTCACCTTCAAACACTCCTAATCCTTGTTGGAGACTCTCCCCAAGAAACCCCTCAAATCTGCCCTCAAATCATCCCAAAATCAAAACCAATGCTAGAATTGGAAAGGGGTCTTGCAAGTCACATATATGATGTATAAGGGACTCTAGATCTAGGGGAAAACAAAGGGGCGAAGAGCTCCTGCCTCTAGTTGGCTCAATGGGGAAGATGAAGTGGGTTGAAGGGGCTGTTGTTCATGTACTCTCGCAAAAATGACGGAGAAGACAGAGGGAGTGTCAGGGAGTTGATTGGCGGTGTCAGAATTTCAATTAGCAGCCTAGATTGGGCTATTCCAACTAAGAAATTGAAAGAGAGAGAAGAAAAAAAGGAGTTGTAGCTTATCCGGGTCGTGTAATGAATGAGGAAGGGGCAAAGGCGGGATTCTATATTATAGAACTTAGGAAAATTTATAAGTATGACCCTAACTTAAGTGACTGACTTGCAACGGCTCAATAGAGGTCTTCCGAACTTCGGATGGACTCGGGTGAACAATAAAAGTTCCTGAAAATCAAAAAAATCTTTCCAACAAACTAAACCATAATTTTTAGAGGTTGTTTACGAAAACTCCATTTTTCAAAATTAACGAAAACAACTTTGGAAAGGGTACTAGGGTCAGATATGGGTTTCCGAGATCTCAATGAGTACGGGTTGAAAACAAAAGTTATTGGGGACAATTATATCGATAAATAACACAATTTTTCATAAATTACAAATAACCCCCCAATCCTTCCCGAAATTACAAATAGCCCCTAAAGCTGTAAAACTAGGTTCAAAGGCTCTCAAAACTTCTCAAAGTTATTCAAAGGTTATTTTAACCCTCAAACTACGATGATTGTCCTCTAATTTTACTTAGTAACCCATTCACATAATTAATTAGCACTAATCTCAAGGGTTAGGGGTCAAGTTACACTCCAACAAGGGTGAAGGATGGAGATAAAGTACAATGAGCTTGCATGCAATTATTATAATCTCCCATAACTAATTTCAAACAAAAGGAAGTGAATAGAGGCGATATGCTTACCAATTGGACAAATGGAGCTCAACAAGTGAAGAAGGCTTGTTGAAGAATGGAGGAAGATGATGAAGTTGAGTTGGCCAAATCCCACATGCAAGACCTAAGGTAGTTGATTGGAAGCAAGGAGGAGGAAGGAAGAGAGGAAGGGGAGTCCCAACAACAAAGCAACAAGAGAAAGAAATAGGGGTCAATGGGCTTGGGGTGGTTTTGTATACACCTCATTTTGGCACCCCTATGCATTTTAATAAACATATTATTGATGCCCCAATTTTGCCCCATTTGGACAATTTTGATTAGATTAATTAAAGATTTGCAGGTCAATCCATCAACATGTATATTTTAGGAAAAGTTGCATTATTATAGGCCCCCTTTTTTAGAGCGCATCTCACCAAACCTCATTCTTTTAATTGGATCTCACTTACATGATAATCTACTCATTGTGAGCTCTCAGATAGTATATGGAATTCAGAAATCCAATGGTCTGATTGAGAGACATGATTTTCTTAGCTTGGGTCTCACTAGCAAATCCAGATATTTTTTCCAACCTTCGAGTCATTGAGGTCTTTATTCCATCTTGACCCATTTGTTGAGTGAATCTCAATAGTATGATGATTGCGAAAATCCAACAGTCGGATCAAGAGATATGCTTTTTCGAAAATTAAATATACACGGGTCCCTGGGTAACTCAATTTTTTTCCTAGTCGTCAAATCGTCCGGACCCATATACCATCGGAAACTACTCGTTGAGAGGTTTCTGACAGTGAGAGGACCTCGAGGATCTTCAAAATCACAGTATATGTAGGTTCCCCCAAAACTCAAATCTTTGATGGATCTTCAAATTTATAAGGCCTATATATCATCCGGGACCTACTAATCGAGAGATTTCCTACATTACTCGGGTTTCAGAAATTCGATGGTCAAATCTCAAATTATAATTTGTTTTTCAAATGAATGATGCTTGGGTCCCTAAAAAAAAATCGATCTCTTTTCTGGTCT
Organism: Camphora micrantha; assembly: GCA_003546025.1. Lineage (NCBI taxonomy): Eukaryota > Viridiplantae > Streptophyta > Magnoliopsida > Laurales > Lauraceae > Camphora > Camphora micrantha. The sequence goes on along the minus strand of QPKB01000005.1, from coordinate 26,167,056 downwards.
TCAAATGGACTAGATTGATATGTCATTGGGATCTACTCGTCAAGAGATTTCCAGCAATATGCATGTCTGACATAAGAGATGGGAAAGAAATGCTCAAACGAATAGATCTATTGTAACATTATCCAAAATCTACCATTGGAAAGAATAAGAAGATAACCCAAGAGTATAGATCTACTCCTAATGGTTTGAGGAGAGGGTTACCTAATATAAGGAAGTTGAGCAAAGAATGATGGTATCCTCTGATCTTGATTCTAATGGCTGGATCCTAAAGTTGCAATGGCTTGGGAAGTTAAAAGAAGAAAAAGGCGAAGAACCGGGAGGAGTTGTAGAGAGAAAGAGAGAAGTGGGGAGGGATAAGACGTGCGGTTCTTTCACTACGTCAAAACTGGCCATAAACGACTAGAGTCCGAAAATGGGTCCCATCCATGAGAATGTAGTTGATTTCATTTTATACATATCTACAGTCTCTAGGTCGTCGTTTAATGGGATCCTTTATAAAAGTTGCCAAACGACGTCAACCCCCCAAAAAAAAAAAAACCCTAACCATAGCTCTCTCTCCCGATCTCTTTAAATCGCCAGAGAAACCCTAATCCCCAAATCTCTTTCACAAAATTGCTTTTTTTTTTCCAATCTCCAGATCTGATCCCTCTCTTGTCGGCCAAACTTTTTTTCACATTCTCTTGTTGATGAAGTTGTAGGGTTTTGTGGTTCATCGATCATTTTTGCTGAAGAAGATGAACAAGAGCAAAAGAAGAAGAAGAGCAGCAGAAGAAAAAAAATCTAGGGTTTCTGATGTTCGTGTTTCTCTTCTTTTCGAAGTTTTCCAGCACCGGATTTGGATCTCAAGGTCTATATCTCTGCAAATTCATGAAAATCGCAGGATTTCTCGATCGATTCCCCATCATATGCAGCATCTCGATCTCAGCCCCTAGCTTTGGTCTACATTCCAGAGAGAAAGAGAGAAGTGGGGAGGGATAAGTCGTTTTTGACAATTATAGACGGCCTACGGGTAGTCGTTTATTAAAAATGATGCAAAATCAAGGACGGTTGTTCGACAGCTATGGCCGTCGTTTTTATGGAACCCAACTCAAGGACAGAAAAATTAAGGACGGTCGTTCGACGGCTATGGCCGTCGTTTTTCTCAGTTTTGTTGTAGTGTCTAAACTAAGGATTAGGTTAAGAGAGGGAATATTTTTTGGGCTTAAGTCATTGGGTCAAACCGCGGGTCAAGTCACCTACCCTATAACCCCACTCACCAATTGAAGCATCTAATCTAACGTGTGCTCCACTTAATCCTGACAACTTAAATAACTAAAATATATTTAATAAAAATAATAAAAATATTCTAATAAAAATCTAATAAATATAACTGGATGGGACCGGGATCTTACATCCACCCATCCCCTTTTCTCTTCAGCCTCACTAGCCCAGCCCAACCCAGGATACATTATGGATAATGAATATTGAACAATTATTGAATATGCATACTCACTCATGAACTCTTGCTTACTTGTTTGTATCCTAATTTGCATGACTGACCACATTGCATGCAAAGTTTTTATTTACATGATATACTCACTCCAATCTTGTACTCAGTCTAGGTAAAGAAGATGAACCAGTTATGATGACAACGTGGTTGAGAAAGAACTAGAGGGTGATGAGCAATGACGCTACCAAAAAATAGAGACGATAGAGATGCTACCAAAGATTGTTGGTATTTTACTTATTTCTTTTCTTTTTTTTTAAGTTTAGTTTTTAATTTGTGTGACATTATGTGTAAAATATCCCATACTGCTAGTTTACCAATCTCACATGATTGATATATCATGAACCTCACAACTCAAAACTTTTATTTATATTTTAGAGAAATAAAATAAGGTCCAAAATTAGAGTCGTCACATGGAAACTCTCCCGTTGAGTTTATTTATTTATTTATTTAAATCAGTGCTCAATGCTTTGTGGAGGTTGAATTTCAGCCCATATACACCCATTTCTGGTCAAGGGACCTCAACCTGTGTACTCGATGTAGTTCAACCCGGCCAACTCGCTCCGACCCATATACACCCATTTCTAAAAGGGTCAAGGGAACTCAACCCGTACTTGATGTAGTTCAACCCGGCCAACTCGGTCCGCATAATCTGTATCCAACGTGCGTCAATTTCACCCAACTCGACCTATCCCAACTTAAAGATGTTTGGTCTTGATCTAATCCATACTCATGATCTGAGTTTAGTTGTAGGTTTATACAAAAATACAAACATACTAGACCGCCATACCATTTAAATCAGTTTATATGTGCATTCCGATCCTGACTCGGCCTATTTAAATGGCTTATGTTGGCCAATCCCAACCTATTTTACTTTTAAGTAAGATTTATGTGACCCATGGAGGATGCGGATTAGGATATCTAGGTAAAATGAAGGTCGGAAGTGGATTTGATTAACTGTTCAGGTCACATAAATCTCCACTATAGGTCAGAGGCATGCACCGTTGAGATTTTCTTTGGGATCTACCCTATAGGTCAAAGACATGCTTTGTTAAAATGCAAGAGGCATTCGAATAAGATGAGAAAAGACTAATGATATCATAAAGCATATAATCTGATTGAAAAGGATGTTTAGCTGATTAAAAAGGAACTAACATGTTCAGAAGCACAAAGATGTGCAATTTATTCATTATAGGATTTCACGTAAAATGTTCAACTCATTGAGGACCTTGAGCTCAATTCAAAACGCCAACAGAGAACGTAGTCTTGGGCATGCATCATGACATTGAGGCGTTTCTCGATTCTTGCAACGGTAAACCTTAAAAGCCTTCAAGAAATTAAAAAAAAAATAGAGTCGGGATTAAGTTTTCGTTCCTTGGAAAAACATTATTGGTTATGGGTGATCAATGCTTGTTTTCTCATTGCTCCATAGACTGTGGCCCTATTTGGATTCTCGGGCTTGGTTGCTCGCAATCAAATAACCAATAAATATGTTTTCTTTCTATTTACTTGTAAATGATTATTGCAAGAACAAATATAAATATTCCTTTCATATAGCACTAGAAAAACATGGCCGTGCTTAGTTTAAAAAAAATTTTAAAAAAAACTTTATTATCAATTTCTTTAAAATTACATGCAAAAGGTTATAGGTTATGAGAGAGGAAAAAATAAAAGAAGTCCGTAAGAATTCAATACCTAGTACCAAATATTTTAAAAAAAAAACACAAGCCCATGAAAATTGAAGACTAATGGTTTATAAAAGTTAAAGTTATAAAAAGAGAAAAAAAAAATCAAACTCTACGGCCTTTCTCCCTTGGCAAGTGTGCATCGTAGCACATTAATAACATGGAAAGTTTTCCTTCTCCTCTTTAGCTCCACGATGTTGTCCCTAGTTTGTCTTTTTCAATAATATTGTCATTTTCTTATAAATTATAAAAATTATTATTTTTGTTGATCAATTCCATATATTATATATTAATTTAGGTTTATTTTATTGTATAATGGTTATCATAGAAAATTAATGACTATATAGGAAATCATATAAAATAGTTATTTCATAAGTTTGATTGCCAATGCTAGTTTAAAGTACAATGCATAACAATGAAAATAATAACAACAATATTTATAGGGGTCATATTCTAAAAATATAGTTACTTTTATAAATACCTCATAGATAAAGTCTAACTCCGGGTCAATATCCCAAAGTGGGGCTATGGTCCCTTCCTCATTAACTAATGTAAACCTTTTGTTGATAACTATTAACAAAAAGATGCTTTGTGGTGTAATGGTAGGGCCGCCCCTTTGAAATTCAAACTGTCTTGCTTTCGAGTCTTGGCACGTACCATGATTAATCTTTTACCGTTTCTTTAAAAATACACGGGTCCGGTCTAATATAGGCTAGACAGGTTAGCCCGACCCGTGACTCAATGGGTCAGGTTGCAAGTTTGCAATCCGTTTCAAATGCGGGTCGGTCACGGGTTATAGGCCCAAAAAGTGTACTCTACTTCTGGCCCGACCCGACCCGTTTGACTGCAAGAGGGTGTGGTGATAAAGAGAGGGGTCAAACTAAATTAAATTGGTTGGATGAGTCAAAATCAATTGGAGTGAATTGGAGCTGATTTCAAAGACAAGGCACAAGACCAAAATAACAATAGAAATCAAAGAAATTAAAAAAGTTTAAGTTATTTTCCCACTGATTCCAGGATAACCCTATCCTAGAAGGACTCCAAGGGAAGAGCCAAGCTTAGCAAGAAAATGGGCAGTTAAGAGTCTTGGGAATACGATAAAAGCTGGTAAAGAAGGAAAAAAACATGAGCTTTAGGGAAGCCACGTCCACTTTGGCTCTTCAGAGCAAGGAGGACTGCATTTGCTTTTGCTTCTTTGGAGGAATAGATGCTTAGGCCATACGTAGATCCTACAAAAATATTAGAGCCATTCAACAATAATAGTGAAACCAAAATTAGTCTTCCTATCATCTACCTTGAGAAAACCATCAGTAAAGAGCAAAACCATTTCATTTGACAAGATCACACTAGGCCTTAACTCTCAAGTTTGAAAGGACTGTGGCCGCACCACTAATAGATTCACTAGATGAGATTTGGTTATCATTTCATTGACTATCTTTAAGACTTTGAGCGGATGAATAGATTTCCAGTTTTATTATTATTATTTTTTTATAATGCAAGGTTCCTAGTTCTTTTGGCTAGAATAATCCCTACAGGCTCAAGAGAGAAAGCCGGGTAAAATTTCCTTGTAGCCCTAGTATGGTAGTGCAGTTTCGAACCCACAATCTCCGGGTGCAAAACCAGGTCCTAGGCCAAAGAGCAAACCATTTGACAAGAGAAAGTCAGTTTTCGGGAGAATTTAGCCATCTAGCTAGATCCAAGTTAATATTGTTTCCACCATTCTTTTACTCCAATTTTCAATAGTATGCGATAGGTTGCCTAAATTAAACCCAAACCAAATTGCCAAGCATAGTCACAATGAGTAATGCATGTTCCACCATCTCCATCTCTGAATCCCAAATAGGGCATAAAGCATCTTAACATTCATTATTTTAGAGTTCAAGAATTCAAGTACCATGAGAGTTTTTCTCAATCATTTCCTTCCAAATAGGAGAATCCCTTGAGGAAGTGTAATTTTCCATGACAACCTCCACTTAATATTAAGGTTATTTATAATTTCATTATTTTTTGTTAGAATCCTATAAGCCAATTTTTGTTATAACAGCCCAAACCCGCACTAAATCAACTTTTCCAATCCAAATTTTTGGTGTAGTGGTTCGTTTTTTTTTTTTTTTTTTCGACGAATCGAATTCCTATGTATTCATGGTAAAATGGTTTCCAACATAAGATTGTTAAATAAGTAATAGATAAAGTAAATAACATGAAGATGTTTAAGGACCCTCATAAGATTTGATTTACCAAGGTGATGCTTAGGTAATCAATATCCATTTTGCGTCCCCATAGTTTAGTTTTCATTAAAGAGGAGACTATTTAATGGCCATTTATGGATATTTTCCTTTGTTTTTTCAATTTTCTTCTCAAATTCGTAAGAATTCAATTACATGAAACAAATAGCCCTCAAGTTCATCCCAATTTGCAATGCTAAAATTTTACATTTGAATTTTTTTTTTTCATTTGATATGTTAGGACTTTTTGACATGTCCCATATGTAATATTATTTTTTTAAAACTCATTTCAAATACATGACTTGTTGAAGTAAATCAAATCGGAATCCTGATCCTCTGAGGCCAATCAAGAATCTGTTAGTGAGGACTATCTCTTAAATTCAAATAGCTGAAAGTCATGTCCACCCCATGTATTGGCATTTGGCCAAATTTCACTTTGACTGAACTTGGGTCTACCATCATTACAATGATCAATCATGTATAAACGTGTTATTATGATAAAAATAACCAAAGAGAGTGAATCATATGCAAATCTTATGCTTTAAATTTTAATACTCTTAAGGAAGGCCCACTTTGTTACAGTGCTATGTTGCCCAGCATCAATAGTATAGCGACCTTAGTTGTCAGTGATTTAATATGTGAGGCCCACTAACGTGATTTATTATGTTGTCTTCAAATAAATGTTTGAGGCTTGGCCTCAAGAACTGTCATCTTTTTTTTTTTATGATCTAGAATTATAAATTTTATTTGGTGCCATGACATTACAATAATGGGTACGTCCCAATGAAATAGTTGATTTTTATTAATGCAATATTTAGTTAGTGAGTATGGTTGAACTTATTAATAACTTATAATTAAATGAAAAGAAATAGTGACATTAGCTGAAAGGCTACCTGTACTCTTTTCTTGAGCCTGGCATTTTCCTTTTTCAGCTGTTCGAAATAACTTTCAAGTTGTGTAGTACATGCCTACAACATTCAGAAAGGACAATGAGATTTTATATTTGAACTCCTATGAATTGGATGCTTGGCTATGCTCTGCTCTCCATATAAATAATCCCATAGTGAGAACATACAATAAGGATATTGCATCGTACCTTTTTTCTTTCTCTAGATCTTTTAGCTAATCCTCTCTATTTTTCATCTTCCTCATGAGAATTTTTTGTGCATTAGTCAAAAGTTCCCTCCCATTCGTACTCCTTTTTCTTCTATTAGCTCTCTCTCTCTTGATGTATCTTCCCAAACAATGGGTACCGAGGCAATTACTTCTTCAGTTGGCTGATTCCTTGGTATTACAGAACTCCAAATGGGGTTATTTATTACTATTAAGTATTTGGTTTTGGGATTGTAGATGTTCAAAGATGGTGTTGTTGAGTGGTGATGGGTTTGTGCTAACTCCATAATCTGGGAATGTAGGGTTCAAGGTTTTTCCTTCTGATGGGATGGATTTGAAAGTGATTTTTAGATGCTTTGAATGTAAAAGATGGTTTGTATCTACTTTAAAAACAAGGAAATGAGTGAGAATGATAGAATTGAATCCATATTTTTGTTCATGCAACGACCTAATTTAAGAAAAAATTACTAAAATTTAGTTTAGATCTATAAAAAAATTTAGTCATAAATAGTGAAAAGGATAAAAAAGATGCTATTTATCTTCAATAGGCTAACATCAAATTAAATTTCATAGACATTATTTGTTCATGTCAGCTTTCAATAACATGCAATTATCAGTCCAACTATTTATGTTTCTTACCACTAAAAACGATGAAATATCTTGTATGAGTTTAAAATTAGTTTTTCAAATATTTAAAATATAAACCATTTGTGTGGAAACCTTATTTATTAGAATAGATGAGGAAATCAATGAAAATAAACTAAAAGATTAATATCTCAAAACATCCAAGCATTTTACTTCATTTTCTAGCTTTAAGTTTTTCTAAAGTAGAAAAGAGAGATAAAATTATATGGACGTTACACATTCAATCTCTCCTTAAAAGAATTAACCACCAAAATTGACAAATTAGGTTTCACTCCTAGAAACATTCAATAAAGAACATAAATCGTTTGAAGGAAATGAAGAGACATTGAGTTGGTTATTAAGAAATGGCAAGTCGATAAGAAAGGGAATAAACTTTTCCATTTTATGTTCCCTCTATCTCCTCCCATTTTATTTTATTTTTGTAGCCAATGTTCTATGATCAGACTTGAAATTATGATCCAACATGTAGTAGTTTTTAACCAAGAGATTTCCCAAATTGAAAGATCCTACCTCTAAATCATCAGTTTATTTCATATTGATTAAATTATATAATTATCTAATGTTGAATATCTTAAAAGTCTTGTACATCATGGTGTCATAGCTTGAGTCTCGATTGAGTCTTGTACATTTTCAATAATGGTAACTTGACATAATATGACTAAAACTTAAACTAAAATTCAGGTTAATCTAACTATGAATTAGTCAAACACGTTGTAAGAATTTAAAATGGTGTCAGATGTTGTTGGCAGAAAGGTGTCTCGCTATAGCGAGCCAGGCGGACATGCCCAGTCCAATCCGAACTCTAATGAAGAGTTTGTTTTTGACTTCTATATATTCTGGTTGGAGTCTAATTAGAAGTCTTATGCACGGATTTTGGGCTCTTTATTGGGTGTTTCTCTCAACACAAAATGAACACACAAGAAGTTAATTCTCTCTTTATCTGATGTTAGAATACCCTAAGAGAGATTTCTTTATTTTTCTAGAGTCATTGAGAGATTGTTCTGAATGGCCGATCTAGAAGGTTTTGCTACTTCTACCCTCTTGTAAAAGATTGATCATCTTGGTTGACAAGGTTCGAGGAGATCAAGTAATGAGAATGGTGCGCGATTGATGTCGTGTTAGTGGATTCTGTGCAAGAACAACCACGGACCTTTAATGGAGGTACAGACTGAGGTAAAAGAGTTTGTGTGTATATCTTGTAACTGTTCGTGGAATCTTGATTTCTAGATCGTGGTTTTTCTCCCTGAAAAGGATTTCCACATTAAATTTGCGTCTGCCTTCTTGTGGTGATTGCTTGGTAGATTTATTTGTTAGTTCTATATCATGTGATTGGTTGCATCCGCAGCATTGATTTGATTAATTAGACTAGCATCCATTCTAGTGGGTCCTGCAAAATCTTCAATTGGTATCAGAGCGGGTTGCACTATTTTATTGTGTAGATCAAAATATTGCTAGAATGGATATCTACCACGAAGGCACTTCAACCGATAAGCCTCTTCTGCTGGATGGTTACAATTATGCTTATTAAAAAGCCACGATGGTTGCCTTCTTGAAAGCCATAGATCTGAAAGTTTGGAAATCTGTTGTGAATGGCTATTCCTTACCCACTATTACTGTTGATGAGGTAACCGGTCCCAAACCTGAAGATAAATGGACTAAGGAAAAAGAGTTGGTTGCCACTTGTAACTCTATAGCATTAAATGCTATTTATCATGGAGTTACTGTGTCTGAGTTTCGAAGAATATCTACATGCACTACTGCAAAAGAAGCTTGGGATATCCTGTAGACTATGTATGAAGGGATTGACATTGTCAAACAGTCGAAACTTCAAAAGTTGTATATAGCCTTTGAAGCCATAGAGATGGAAGAAAATGAATCTTTCAATGAATTGAATGGTAAGCTGAATGCAATTGTCAATGATACATTTACTTTGGGGGAACCAATTCCTGAAAACAGAATTGTTAAAAAGATTTTGGGTGCTCTCCTAGAAAGGTTTGATGGAAAGGTTGTGGCCATAGAGGAAAATAAAAATCTGAATGTGCTCAAAGTTGATGACTTGGTTGGACAACCTACAAATTTTTGAAGAGAACCTTAGGTCTAATGGGAAAACACAATCTCAAGGTATTGCTTTGAAAGGGCTCAAGGAATCATACAAGAAGGTGTCTAATGAATCATACAAGAAAGCTGCAAGTGATACAGATTTAGATTCCGAGGAAATTGATCCCCAAGTTACTATACAGCTCATGAGCAATTCAAGCTTTTTATAAAGGGGCAGAAAACCAATGTGAGGATCCCTAAAAATTATGGAAAGAAGAAATCTTTTAAAGGGGTTCAATGTTATGAGTGCCAAGGCTATGGTCACATTGCTAATGACTGCGGAAACAAAAAAATAATAATAAATAAAAAAAGAAGGCTTTGAATACTACTTGGGAAGATGAAATTTCTGATGAGAATGATGAAAATCCTGAGTTTGACAAACCTGACACTGGCAAGGGGAAGTTTATTGCTTTTATGGTAACTTCTTGTTCTGCTCTTCCCATGTTTCTTCCGAAGCTGAGACTGATCAAGATACTAAGTTAGAGGAAGAACCAGATTGGAAAGTTGAATATGAAACACTTTTCAAGAAGACCATGAAGATGGTTAAGGTGAAATAAAAAGTTGCTATTAATTGGAAAGTGTCTAAAGAGCAGAATGCCCCCTTTAAAGCTGAACTTGTAGATTCATTTGCTAAAGTACAAAAATTGGAGGATGAAAATAACAAGTTAGATGACAAATTGACCACAGAATCAGAAAAGTATGACTTACTTGATTATGATATGAAGACTTTGAAAGCATAGAATTCTGATCTAAATGGAAGACTCCAGATGGTTCTATCTGAGTTAAATACTGTTAAAGCTTCATTGAATAGAATAAACACTGGATCGAGAAAATTAGACGACATCTCGTGCAATCAAAAGGCACACATTAACAAGCATGGCATTGGCTACGCTGACGGAGCATCCACTTCAAATGCCGAAGGTAATAATTGTTTTATTAAAAATTCAGTTGTTATTAATTTTGTTGATAGTGTTGCGAAGAAAGCTCCAAAGAAGTTTAATGTGTCACATCCTGAACGAATTCCCACTTGTCATCATTGTGGAATTAAATGACACATTTGACCCCATTGTAATAAGCCCGAAGTTTATCGAATCAAAAGCAATAGAAAACACAGAAGGTTGAGCTTAAAAAGAAGAATACCAAAGATGTTTGGGTCAAGAAAGAAGACCTACCTACTGTTTTGGTACACACTTTGTTGAGCTATATAAATTTGCAAGTGTGTGTGCCTAAGCTTCATTACCCCAGATCTGAAACATCAACCCCCCACCCCAGTGCTGATATGAAGATCATATTGAAGGAGAGCTACTGCATTCAAATTGACAGAAGCTGCATGATGATATTTGTTTGTCAATTATGGACAAATGCAAGGGGAGAAGAATGGAGCTAGGGAGTTATACAAGCAAAAGCAATGCAAGATCTACAGTGCTGAATTTTTTTTATTTTAAAATTCAACGTATTTTGGGTTTTACTTTTGAGTAGATCAATTTGTATTGTTCTAGGAGGTTGTGTCCAAGAATTGCCAAAAGGGGGAGATTGTAAGAAATTAAAATTGTGTCAGACGCTATTGGCAGAAATGTGTTTCACTAGAGCGAGACTCATGCTCTCTATTACGAGCCAGGCGGATTTGCCCAGTCCGATCCGAACTTTGATGAAGAGTTTTTTTTTTTTTTTTTTTTTACTTCTATATATTCTGATTGGAGTCTAATTAGAAGTCTTATGCACATAGTTGGGGCTATTTATTGAGTGTTTCTCTCAACCCAAAGTGTGCACACAAGAAGTTAATTCTCTCTCTTGATCTGAGGTTATAGAATACCCTAAGAGAGATTTCCTTGTTTCTCTAGAGTCATTGAGAGATTGTTTTGAAGGGTTGCTCTAGAAGGTTTGTTACTTCTACCCTCTTGTAGAAGATTGATCATCTTAGTTGACAATGTGCGAGGAGATCAAGTAAGGAGAACAGTGCACAATGAATGTCATGTTAGTTGATTCTGTGCAAGAACAATTAGGGTCCTTAGGTTGAGGTACAGACTGGGGTAAAAGAGTTTGTGATTATATCTTGTAACTGTTCGTGAAATCTTGATTTTTAGATCATGATTTTTCTCCCTGAAAAAGGTTTCCACGTTAAATTTGTGTCTGCCTTCTTGTGGTGATTGCTTTGTAGATTTATTTGCTAGTTCTATATTATATGATTGGTTACATCCGCTGCATGGATTTAGTTAATTAGACAAGCATCCATTCTAGTGGGTCCTGTAAAACGTTTGCACACTTTACTCAATGAAATTATGAATTAAGTCGAATCATGTTGAATCAAAGTTTCAGGATACTAATATACAAAACTTGAGCTGATAGCCTTATCAAAAATAGACAATAATAACAAAGGAATCCACATCGAAACAATGATGACTAGAATATTGTACATTCAACAATGTCAAGCTACTCAAGATATGAATTCTTCTCCTCTCCGGTGAGGTATCACAGCCTCGGGTGAGGAAAGGTGCCTGCCCGGATTCAAATCCGGAACAAGCATGTAAGAATTGACACCTCTTACAACTAGGGTAGGAGGCAGTTCTTGAATGTTATCCTAGGGTGCCCTATAGGGTAAGAACTCTTCTCTTCTCTTGAATGTTGACAAGTTAATATCATAAAATTTTTGAGAAAATGTCAACCAGAAGATTATTAATGCAATTTATAGAAAGAAATCAAAATGAAAAATTAGAAAAACTAAAATTGTTAGTTCCAATTATGGTGGAGAGTAGATAACAACTTCTCCCAAACCATCAATTGGACCAATGGATACTTCTCCTCACGGCATAAGGATGATGCTTGTATGCATTCATTGCCTATGTGCTGGAAGGAAAATGATATCTAAAACTACTTGATGTTCTGGTGTTTGACCATCACATGATTCCCTCTAGATCAATTTGGATTGGTTAATATTGGCCCACTTATATAGAACGTAAAGAATGGTTGCCGAAGCAAAATCCTTTAACAAGTGACGACTGACTAAAAAGGCCTTATTAAGAAAAAAGAAAGAAAAATAAAAAGAAAGACAACCTATAGTAATGAATATCGATATGGAACATTAGCTACCTGCTAAACCTATGCTTGTCTTTTAAAGAATTGTCGAGTAACAGTGTTTTGGGGTCAACATTAAACCCATAAAAAACAAATGAATTACAAAAATTCAAATTCATGAGATTTTGCGAGTTCTGTAATATAAGACTATGGAATGGATGATTGAAATTAAAACTTTCATATGGATACCATCAGAGTCGTTGTAGTGCATTAGACATCTAGTACTTTAGTGAATGCACCATTGACAGATACTTAGGAAAGGAAACTCCACAACTAAAGCATTTGACTACTATCATGTAAAAAATGAGGTACAAATAATAATTCAAGAAAATTCCATATTAAGCGTTAAAAGAAATCGACAATCAAATGCTAGGATTCTCCCTATAGAGAGTTTTGTTAGAAAATTGTGTGTAAAGTTTGAGTGAAATTAGATTAAAGTTTTAAGTGTGTCTATTCATTATAAAGTTGTGTCTTTTCACAGAAAACTATTTACCATGAAGAGACATGTATAAAGTTGTGTCCATTCATAGGAGACTCTTCACCATGAAGAGACATGTCCTTTAGGTTCGTGCCATTTGTGAAAAGTCACAATTACATCTATTTATATAATCCTTGGATGGAAGGTGATATATCAATTTCATACATTGAGTCGTTGAGAGGGTAAAAACATAGTTTTGGTTTGTTGGGCACCCAGATTGTAGTGTTGTTTCTGCATGCGTGATCATTGTATTCTGGGAGACAGTCGTTCAAGAATCGTAAGCACTATAGCAAGGGCGAATCTGTCTTAAGGACATAGCATTAAACGCTAGCCTTGATCAGTCGTCATTCTGTTCGAGTAATAACTATTCTGGTTTCGGTCTCACTGTAAATTTGCATTTTGGTTTCTTAAATTTATGTTTGAATGGTTGTGAACAAAATCACAAAAGTTGAAACATCTTTCCTACAATCTTAAGACAGATCCGTTTCACTTTTGTGAGTTTCCTTTTTGAAGAAGTAAAATCTTTTATTGGGTATTGTTTTAATACTTGTGAGTAGAATTCTCGTCAAATTGTGTACGAAAATGTGGGTTTCCTTAGTTGGATTCTTCTTTGTCAAGCAATTGAAACAATAACTAGCATTGTAGATTTTATACTCTATTATGTTTGATCGTTATTTTGTGGTTGAATGTTCTTGGGTTGATCCTATATGATGATTAACATCAGAAAGTGGGGATCTAGCAGATTCATCTAAATCCAGATTTTTGTCGATATAAGGGTGTGATTGCTAGAAACTAGAATCAGTGCAGGATTTGTATTTATGGCTGCCTGGGATACTATATCAATTCCTAAGGCTTGCATCTGTAGCGATGTCAGGGCCGTCCAAGTGGTCACCCTGCAGTGCTACTCATGCTCTGAGAAGGAATATGAATCCTGGGGGATGGAAGTCCTAGTACTTCGAATGTGGGTCATGAAATAAACAACCGGTCTTTACGCTGGGCGCCGATGGACAGTTGAATTGTGATGGATGCCAAGTGTTGAGAGAAGTGATGCATAGCAATGGTATAATCCTGTTGAGTCAGTCTTATTAGAACCGTCCAAGGAGAAAATGGACATTAAAGTCAGAACCAACCATTAAATATGATGCTTAACTGATATTAAAGTTTTGATAATAAATTGATTTGAGTTTCTAATAGGAAATTTAACTTTAGCTATGGAAGGACTTTATGATATGAGAAATGATCACTTGTACTTGGTATCATTGACATTTCTGACTGAGATCTACATCGTGTTATGCTGCTCGCCAAGTCATTAATCAAACTTATTTAATTCAAAGCCACCCCTGATGAAGGCACCCTACCAAAGTAATACACACAATTGAATTGGACACTTTAAAGCATGCACTTTGTCGACGTAGGGTTATGGGATCCCATAACCCATCAGATGATGGATCTGAACCACACATCTGAAAGTGGACATAGGGTCGACCATTGGCTACTAGACTAATATGTAGTGGGTGTTGGCATTTGTGATGGGGCCCACTTGTGTCTACATGTGGGTGGACCCACTCACAAAGAAACACCCCTCACAAGGAATCTCTTGGTGATATAGATAAAAATAGTTTGAGTTTCATGAGGCTCTCTATCCTTATCATAACTCCATTCAAATTCAAATTGAGAGAGTTTGATCAAACCTATTATCTTTATCATCTCTCAATTCGAATTTGAATAGATATTTTATCACTCATGCCCAAAGGGCTATATATAGACATGCGAGATAACAATTATGTGAGAACTTTCAAAAATATATCTTTCACTAGATCTACTATTTTCCCTCATCATCTTCTACATCCAGTGTGTCCATCCTTGCCATTGGATCTTGAAGAGTGAATCACATATGACTGATCTCTCGTAGACAGTCATAGATCTCCACAACTAGTACCTGATTCAAGCCAATGCAGTCTTTATCGCGTTTGTAGCAGCCAGCTCATTAAGATCCTGCTTCCGTTGCATCAACAACCTTCAGTGGGCCCCGTATGGCTTGCCATCCAAGTGCTATTCAGCCAGGACACGTGGTAAGCGGTTGAGGCAGTATGGTCGACATCAGTTGTGGGACCACTTGGCCCACCTGATCTAAGATCGGGTCCCCACATCTGGTAGAGGACCCATGGGCGACCCTAGTGGTGGTGGAACCATGTGGTGTGGGCCCAACCTGGCCCTCCATCTAGTTGCCTCAAGTCTGAGTAATGTGAGTCCATGCTTATGGGGTTTTTAATATTTATGCATGTTGTGGGGGTTCCAGCAGGGCCACCGATGGATGATCAGGTCCTTTGTATCAAGTGTAGGGCCTTAGGCAACCTTGGAGATCAGGTCTATTTTTGGTTTTGATCGGTGGGGCCCATCGACTGTTATTTTATATGGAGGGAGTTTTACATGAGTAAATATGTTGTTTAAATCTGAATTTCAATATGAATTATATCGATTGATCGTGTACATTATTAAAAAAAAAATTGCGAGGAGTATGGCTATGGTTACTCGGCGGTTGTCTCGCAGTTTTTTGGATATTGTGGTGGTCCGACGAGGGAGGGCCTTGACGTTATGACCAATGTAACTCAGAATCAGGTTTTCACTTAAAAGCCAAACCTTGAATCTCTGTATAGAAGAAGAATATATAAAAGGGTAAACGATTCTAGCCCTATACAGTTGTGGATGGGTTTGTTGCCTTGGGTCGCCCACCACAGCATCGATATGGCACTGTTTGGCCAAATTCCAATGAGTGCTAGATGGATATATTAATTGGTTTTGATTGATCACTTATACGAGTGATTGCAAGGCAACACCTGTTTGGATATTTACTCTCGGTAATCGAGTGGTTTTGTAGGTTTTCAAGTGAATGAAGATATGATGTGTATGTTGGAAATAGGTGGGCCTCGGGGATAGGATTTCAAGACTTTTGACTTACTTGACTCAGGGATCAAACTCCCATAAGGCCATTAACCATATCCAGGATGCAATCCCTCATACTCATATACCATGTACATCAATAATACAAGCAACACCATGCAAAATAATCTACAATAGATAGAGAAGCAGATTATACCTTTGCAGCCCGATTGTGCTCTAATGGAGAAAAACCTTTAGATCTCCAAGACCTCTTAGTCTTACACGCTATGACCCGTACCAGATCTCTTCTCTAAAGGAGATGGGTGGGATCTCCTAAAAAAAACAACTAGAAGCTCTAAAGGAAACTAGAAGAGAACTAGAAGAAGAAGAGAAGTATGTGCAACTCTTGCACACAAGGGGCTGGGCGTGAATTTCAAGGTTGTGTATGTCCCAGCCCCTTTGTTACTCCTTTTATAGCATTAACCAACCTCCTTCTTTTGTACTAATTGAAATAGAAGTCTTACTTCCACAAGAAATATTAACCTTACTATTACCACTATTAGAAGTCCCACTTCAAATAGAAATAGTAACTTCCTAATTCCTTCATCTTAGAGTTCTAGTAGGATTAGTATCTTTCCAATAACTTGGGCTAGCGTGGGGACCACTAGGGATTCCATAGAAAGCTGGCTCCAACTGGGACACCGCAACCCCACATCTCATGTGCAATCTGGGCCCACAGTTAATTACAAATAACACCACTATATAAATGCAATTGCACTCCAGTCTTAAGAATAAATTACAATGAAGACCCTAAACTTCCCGATTACCACAATTAAGCCCCTCTATCAATATCCATGGATTAACTGGACTAAAATTGTCCCACCAATTTAGATCCACATCTTATTATCCTTAAGTCCCAATTAATCACAGTGATCATCAGTACCATCCAATTAACTCTTAATTGAGATGGGTGCGCACTTACTAATGATAAATCCATTAATTGGCACAAGGGGATAATATGGATAGATTTCATCTTGACCATTGGATGTTCCCACAGTCCTACTACCACGTACCCAAGACACCAAGGTGTTGACCTACAGTTGGCCTCACTCATTAGTGACTCAAAACAAATGAATAGATAGAAACTTGAGTTCATCAATGTCTCAGGATTGAGAGCCTATTGCTAGGGAATTATGAGAGCAAACATTAAACTCGAGACAGTATTCCATAAGGTGCTTCTCATGGTCCTTCAATACATCCAATGTACCAGCACCGTGATCCAGAATCTTACATTCTGATAATCGACACAAATCACACTATCTTATAGTGATCAAAGCCCTGCAACCTTATCAGATGAGATGCCCAGTCTCATCTCATGAACCATTTATGTCATATGTATTGATCATGTGTATTAAGTAGTAAAACACCATTCATCTCATGAAAGGAAAGCATGATATTATTGATAAATAAAGAAATTAATCAATTTATAACATCATCTGATGGATTGAATCCATACAATCTAACAGTGTATGCCTTGAGAGTAATGGACAAAGAGATATAGTGGCTTAAGAATTTTTCATGAGGCAAAAACGTTATGGCCACAACTAGTACTCGCCAGTTCTTTGCGCCGCGAGATAAATACTATATTGACAAGTTCTGATTTGTATCATAACTTCTGAGGAGAAGCATAACTTGGTCACCCTATGAATAATTAAAAGGTCAAAAACCTTCCTATAAATTCTTAAAAGTGCAGGGGTGTATAGTTAAAGTGACGGTTCCAATTCCTAAAAGGACAAAGGGAGGACCTAAAACTATTGATTATGTAAGTACCTAAAAATTACGGACTTTGAATGAATGGGATTAGTGGTGAAGCTCTTGGGAGAGGGCAACTCCTGCAACCTGAAAAGGAGAAAGGAGGAGTTAGAGGCCCTGGCTGTAGTCAGCCGAAGGCACTCCGACGCCTAAGTTAGTGCAGTTACTGAGCGATGGGTGTATGAGTGTGAGAGGAGAGATCAGAGGATCTCCTCCTTCATACCTTATGCATATATATATATATATATAGGTGTTGGTCACCTCAGTCCTCTTCTTGGTGGGGGTAGGTGGAGGTACTGTCCATCGGGGCATACCTCGTTTCATTAGTGGAAGTAGGTGGAGGTACTGTTCCATCGGTCCATACCTCGACCTTCTGCATAATTGCTGATGTGATGACCAGTTAAGGTCCATGCCTTGTCTATACTCGGCACCCATCTCTCTGTCAGTGCGTAGCCGCAATCTCATTAATGCTTGATGGTACCCACCTCGGTTGACCGAGATGCCGAAAGAGCTGAGGTCAAGCATCGCCTCACTGTGGGTCCTCTCTGGTGTT